>JAANSN010001437.1:0-33546 GCA_036850665.1 Dicranocentrus wangi
TTTAATTAACCCTGTGCCGTGTGCATCATTGCCCTAGTGGAACACTGTCTGCGACAGAGGATGGATGCGAGCACTCCTCCAGTCCATCTTTCTATTTGGCACTTTTACTGGGGCATTAGTTTGCGGCATAATATCCGACAAGTAAATTGAAGTATTATGAAACTTGAAAAGAACAAATCATTTCCGTCTTGTCGCATCCTATATGAATTTCTATTTTCTATCCTTTTCGTAGATACGGAAGAAAACCAATATATTGCATTTCCGGGCTATTTCAATGCTTGTGTGGCGTGGTGGGCTCATATATTGACAATTATGTAGCGTTCGCAATATCAATGTTTTGGTATGGCGTGTTTGGTGGGAGCGGATCCATTGTGCCGGCAGTGGCGTTGAGTAAGTGTTTTTTAAAATGCATATTATATAACTTAACTTTCACAATTTACAAATTGGTAATCAAGATCTACAATATTATGGCCATTGCATCAGCTATGGAAATCGTCGGAGCATCCAAAAGGAATTTTTGTGGTACAATGTTCACGGTTTGGTTCAACATGGGAGCTCTCATTGTCGTCGGATGGGCATATTTTCTTCCTAGTTGGATAAACCTATCCGCAAAAAACCTGCAAGTGATATATGGAGCACATTCTGCTCTGCTATTTCTTCACTGGTGGTTCGAGTTTTCATCAGGCTCTTTTATCATTGCATACTCACGCTTTAGCTACCCTCAACCAATCTATTCAATAAATATATACGGCAAATTAAAAACATAATATAGCAGCATTGAACTATTTCAGGCTCATGGATGAATCAATCTGCTGGCTTTGGACCCACGGGAAGAAAAAACGGGCGCTACAAATTGCGGAAAAAGCGGTCAAGTCCAATGGCAAGAATTTCATACATCGCTACCACGAAACAAACCTGCGAAATTCTGTGGAGACACCCGATGCACCCGAGCATCCGCCCCATGGTGCCCTTGACCTTTTCAAGTATCCCAAACTCCGCCAACGGTCTTTGGTAATGCTCTACTGCTGGTTTGCCTCCAGCCTGACCTACTTTGGCCTCTCATTCAACAGCGTTAACCTGTCCGGCAACCCGTATTTAATGTTTGTCATCATCACCCTCGTCGAAATGCCTGCCCATTTGATTTCCATTTTTGTCGTTCCGAAAACGGGAAACAAGCCAATGTTCTTTGTGAGCTTGCTCATCACCGGAGTTTCCTGCGTGGTTGTGGCTTTATTGCCAATCGGTGAATCTTTAAAAAAAATGTTTAAAAATTAAGTCATGAATGAATGTACAGGAACATGATCACAGCTCATTTTTGTCGTGATTTTCGATTTTCCAGGCACGGTTTCCATCTGCATCACAATGTTTGCCAAAATCACGGCCACCATCTCCTTCGACATTATAAACAGCTATACGGCCGAACTGTTCCCGACGACACTTCGAAATACGGCGATCGGTCTCTGCATCATGGCTGCACGGATGGGAGCTTCGATTGTTCCGGAAATCAATCTTTTGGTTTGTAATAATATTCAAAACTTTATTGGTTTTTACTTAAATTTCACAAAATATTATTTCCCTTTTGTAGTCTTCAGCCGGCGAGGAAATCCCCAGTATTACATTTGGCACAACTGGCATCTTGGCAGCCTTCTTTGTCCTCTTTCTCCTCCCGGAAACAATGGACCGCCACATTCCGCAGACGATCGAGGACGTGGAAAACTCCAAAGAGGAGACTGCTCCCAACATGGAGATGCTCTCAATTTGCTGTTGATTGTTACAATCTACATCTCTGTAATAATAACATTTTACTAAAGTGTTCTGTTCCTCTAGAATTGACCAAACCAATGCATAATACACTTGAAAAATCAATGTGCTTCGGAAAAATCTTTTCTTTTTTTTTCTTTATTACTTTTTAATAAGGATCGACCGACCCTCCCATTCATGTATAAACTAGTCATCCCCGCGCAGTTCCATAATCATAATCATAACCCATTACCCTAAATAGGTGTATTTACCACGACGATCCCACCACCCGGTCACATCCCATCAGGAGGAACGTGCATTTTTCTTCACAAGTGTGAAAATGAGAAAAAAGAAAAAAGTAAAATGCAACTGGGAGTTATATGTTTGTTAGCTCGCTTATATACAGACTGATTGTGAGAGCCCAACTACCCATTCAGATTCAGTTTTTTTTTACTTACTGCTCATTCAACCCCTTTTCCCCTTCTTATTATGACAGCTATGACAATTACTCTTACCATTCATTTCCGCGACCCTTGTTCCATTTTTAGGGTTTTTTGTAAGTCTAAAACACCCGTAATATTTTTTCATATTCTACAATGTCTTCTTGTGCATAGGTTTAAATAACGAGTCCGTAATGCTGGGGTTGGTTTGAATGTTGGTGCATTCGAAACTTTGGCACTCACGTTTACGCACTCACAGTGTGTGTGTAGGCAACTGTTCAAAGCAGTTAAAATCATTATTGAGGACCACGTTCTGTGCGTTTACGACTCGAATAAGAATATTAAACATAATAAAACTCGTGAAGAGTGAACAAATGGCACTTCCCTTATTGTCCTTCAGACCCTGTTTTCCCCCAATGTCAAATGTGGATCCTATTAAAAAATGCAATAATAACGTAACCTAATAGCCTAACCCTTTCTGGGTTCATTAAGTTTACAGCATTTTTTCCCTTTTGTGTGCATGATGGTAGTGTGGCGTGGCGGAGGGTTAAAAAAATTTATTGGAATCTCAATTTGGCTTCTCTGATCCAACCATATACCGCACCACCACCGTTACTTTTTCACAATAAATATTTAGTTACACAATTGTTGTCAAGCGGTGTGTGGTGTCCTTCAGGGACTTCTTCGACTTCATATTAAGGATTTACAATAAAAGCTGGATGCTTGGATCACGCAGGAGGGTACTCCAAGGGTTGTCTCTGAATGGAGTTAATTACTCCGGTCGAGGGTAGCACCAAAGCAAGTTTTTCTGTTCCAGTGGAATCCTTGTGGGATGGGGTGTAGTAGGGTGGTTGGTTTGGTTTAAATTCAAATGCTTATTCTAGAGAATTAACCAACTTCAGCTTCCTCCAGCTCTAGCTCATCATCATGTGCACCGACTTTTGGCTAATGCACCCATTTCAAGCTCTAATTGGATGTGCCATAATCACCAAATAGAACATAAATCTATATAAAAATTCATCTGGAAAAGTTTACCCTCACATAATACACCCATATTTCACACGACTATTCCATCCCTTCTTCCCCCGGTAAAAAAAAACTTTTTACAAGGTTTGGCTTTTTCTTTATATGAAAAAATGCAAATTCAGGCACATACACGCACAACCTCCTCCTCAGTGGATTTCTCTCAATGAAAATATGTATAAAAAGGTTGAATCTTGAAAAGGGATTTTTTTTCTCGATCTAACGACGCCCCTGAGACAAGATGCAAAAACCCTTTTTCTGTTCCACCAGCATCCCCGGCGTTTCCCCCTCTAATATAATAATATAAAGGAAGATGGACGATCCTCGGCGTATTTTGAATGAAGAGGTCGTAACAATAAAACACATTGCGTGAACGTCCATTTCTGCATGTCGTCCCATCCGGAGCCCTTTTTTAAAAACCATTTTATACTCACTTCACCATCCCATCGCCACCTTCCTGTTTCCCTTCCCTTTTATGGATAAAAAGAAAGTGTGTTTGTGTTTGGGGCCCACCAGCTGTACTCAAAGAAGAAGAAGAAAAAAAAGAATCTCTTCTTTTGTTACCAAAAATCCAGGGGCGTCCTTCCACAAGGAATTTTCTGGAAAAGAAAAAAAACTGGAGAATCCACGGAGAACTGGAAAAAGTTAATGGATTTTCAATAGAGTTTCATCTCTCTCATCCATATTACTAGCGACCGAAAATTATAGAAGGTGCAAGCACACACAGGCGGCTATATTGACGAAAGAAAATAAAATGTTTGTAAGAGCATTCTGGGAGTGACATCTCCTTCCATTTTTTAGCTCATCGGTGGAACATTGACCATATGTTATCACCCTCAGATTAACAATCTCTTGTTGCCCTTCCGCTTTTACTCCTTTTCCCGTCCGTTTGTTTATCCCCCTTTTTCGTGAGAAATGTTGAATTCTCTCGGTAAGAAAAAATATCCCCTTCTCTTCTCTGATCTTCCTTCTTGGGTTCTTCTGCTGAGTTGTCGTTTGATGTGGTAGTTAAAAGGGGAAAGAGTGTTTTTTTTCTGGGGGTGGGTTGAAGTTGAAGTGGTGAAAGACAGAGCAGGCTTATATAGTGAATGCATTATTATAGTTAGTAGGGTCAGAAATCGGACTGGGATATTTGATCTGGACCCACACGTAAGAAAGATTCACCGTCATTGGGAAACCCTGACCATTTTCCTGGACAATAGGAATACTTTGTTTGTGTGTGTACGTACGTACGTAAATGCTGGAAATTCCATTGTCTTTCTGTTAACCCCGGCGGTTTGGTAGCCGGGAATAAAAACCCTTTTTTCTTTTCTTTTTTTTTTGTTGCTCTGCGTAAGATTATTATACGTACCTACCACCGCACTACCGTCCATTCGCTCCCCGATGGACTTTATATTAGAGTAGGAAAACCATCCAGAAATACATAAATAAATAGCTACTTAAAGTTTTCCCTTAAGACAAGGAAGGAAGCACACGGAAGAGGGAAAACAACAGGGGGAAATATACTGAAGGGGAATGAGAATTCGGATGAGGAGAGTGAGATGTGCATTCGGAATTTTCTTGAACTTTGTACCTAGCTTTGTATTGTTGTTGAACGCGCGGAATGGAGTTGAAGGAGAGTGCAAAAGGAAAGCCCTATGTTTCAAGTTATCCATAGCATAGCCACCATCATTTGAGTTTCATCCGAAACAAAGGAAAGAGGTAGCTAGTTGCTGTCCAGGGAGCTGTGCATCTTCCGACATATCACAAATCCTTCATGCAACTTATTTTTTCGACCCTTGCAAGAATTTCATGAACAAAAAAAAATCTCTGACTTTTTATGCCAGCCATACCTTGTTCTTGTTCGTGGAGGATGGTGGTGCAGGAAGGAAGACATTCGGTTATGTAACGAACACAGTTGACGTTAGACGGCTATTGTTTCTCCAGTTTGGACGCATAAATACCTGTATCCCGTCTTTGACCTTTTATACCACATACCAACATCAGATCTTGTTCAGTTCTTACCTATGCTATAATAGGTATACCGTCAACCAACAAAAATATGTATGAACCCGAAACTACAGCAGCAGTAACACAATGTGTCAGCCGGTTATCCACAAAAACTCGGAAGAGCTGTCACAGGCCATTGCAATGGCCAGTCCGCCAAGAAAGGTAAAATAAGATGGATAGATGGTCCAGAAACACGTGCTTTCTTGAGCAAAACACATAACATTCTTGCTTTTAGCCTGTACACTAGTTTTTTTTACCTTGGTCGGTCTTCCAGTCTAAACGGTTTACTTCAGCTTTATTTATTTCCCAGATTGAATCGGACAAGATGTCTTGAAGACGGATTAAGATTGGCTGGCTTTCATTGCATTTCCACCTTTTTCCCTGAGAAAAAAATATATATTTTGTCAGAGGAAAAACCCCAAGACGGAAGTGAGTGAAAGTTGTTGCATTTACCCCCAAACACAACATTCGTTTCGTTTACGTATATATATCCATAAAATATGTACACCGCATATAAAAACACCTCAAAAAATGCATTTCCCAGTTTGCTATTAAAACCAGTTGCACCCTCACAATAGGGAGGAGTAGCGCGAGGAGATGCGATGCGATAAAACCAGAATCTGGTCCCAGTGCAATCTAACTATTTCTTAAGAAGAAAAACATTTTTTTTATTTTTCGAGGTAAAACCTTATTCCCAACCTATCTCCTCCTGTTTTCCTCAATCTTCGTCGTATAAAAAAACCTGGGCTTCTTATTTCCTTTAGTTTCCTTCTTGGGAATACTACTTAAAGACGGACAGATAAAGAATGCATCTGTCTTGAGAGAAGAGAAGACCGAAAAGAAGAAGGTCTGGCTGGCTGGCTGGCCGGGTTACCAGTTATACCGCTTGCATGAACATTGCAATCCAACTTGTCTTGCTTCATTGCTCTCAGCGAGCGAAAGGAGGAAGGAGGCTGCTGGATGGATCGAGCAGCAAGGGTAAAATTCACTTTCGGCAACCTTCTCCATAATTCAATTTAATCCGGCTAGATGAAAGATTAATCTGGGATGGACCAATGAGCCCTTGCATTCTTATTGCTTCATTCATTTTCTCCGACTGACTCTTCCCCGCTCGCTTCTCTGAAGCGAAACCGGCAATATCACTCAGAGGAGAAATGTGTGTGCCTTACGTGAGCGCAAAAACAAGTGTCCCGATTTGTGGTCAAAATGGCAAATGAAATTTAGGGCAAAAAGTATAATGCATTCCAAGCATGACCAACCAGACTAACGAACACAATAACATTTATTTTTACTGCCTATATGCAATCTAAATAATGGAGGTGATGGTGGTGGTGGTGGTGGGATAGGAAGAAGAAAAAAAACATATTTTTAAACAATAATCTCCTCGTAGCGCTGCTTCCCACTTGTTCTCGTCTTTGCCCCTTTCTCCTCCTGATAGTGACTTTGGTACAAGAGGTAGGTGTAAACTTCGTCGGGGAGGGAGAGTTGTTGGAGGAAGTCGTGAATCTTGTCCACGTTCAACTTCCCCATTGAAAACACCTACAGATTAGATGGAAGCAAAACTCAAACTCTGTTTAAAAAAGTATTTTTTGAGAGAGGGGATGGGGTGGGTGGTTTTATTGAAAAAATATATAAGCCCCCACTATTTATTCGCATTGCCAAAGTCGACCAGATGAGCTCACTGTTGCTGGTAATGCCCAACCACTCCAACATGTTGAGATGCCAGTGCAAAGTATGTTTTTGAGCAAACCTGTCAAAAAGGAAGAAGCAAAAACTCATCGAGATGAGCCTCTGAGATTTTGAGTAAACTTAACTTAAAAACTTTTTTTTATCTTTTTAACTCACGGTTCAGCAGGCCAAAACTTGTGACACTTTTTGATTCTTGTGGCAACAATTCTCGCCCAAGGATTTTCCGCCATGAGGTTCACCTCCTCGTACTGCTGCCTCTCTTGCCGGGACAGCCGGGCCACAACTTCCTGCTGCTTGTTATGGTAGTATATTACGGATGGATGCTGGAGTGACAGCGGGCATATCAGATTTGAAATGAGATGTGAAATGAAACCTCATCTGCTTTATTCCCCATCACACCACGTATTCAAGCAAATATACGCCATTATTACCTTTTTACTGTTTTTGGTGTAATCATGCCCGTTCCAAAAGTGCGTTAGCAGTTCCTTGAACTCAATTTCATTCGGGTCATACTCAATATCCACAGCTTCCACGTGATCCCCTCTGAAAAAAGTGGAATATATTGAGTGCGTATAAAATTCAAAAAAAAAGAACGGTAAAGTTCCTTGAACTCAATTTCATTCGGGTCATACTCAATATCCACAGCTTCCACGTGATCCCCTCTGAAAAAAGTGGAATATATTGAGTGCGTATAAAATTCGAAAAAAAAGAACGGTAGTCGTCATTTCCACCTTTTCCAAAGGACTTTTTCCTTCCAACTTCTTTTTATGAGAAATTCAAACAAAGTTTTTTGACTGAATGCTACTAAACCTGTTGTAGAAGGTTGGGTTAATGGCGAGACCTCCAGTGTAACCTAACTACATATAATGGAAAAAGTATTCTTTTAAAGAGGACTCTTTCCCAACAGCTAAAAGAAGAAGAAGAAAAAAAAAAGACTGAAGGGGCATTCCCCTTTTTTCCATTCAGTAATAATCGCCCTTCCTTTCCTTACCCGGGTGCGTAAAACCCCGTGAACAATCCCAAATCGTGACTCAGCTCCTGAAGCCAAAATAATATAATGTGTAAAGTCTTGATTTCCAAAAATTTATATTCATGGTATTCACACACTATTCCCATTAAAAACCTGCACTCACGCGTAAAGTGACCCATGGCAAAAGTAACGTTGCGTCCTTGCCTCCGATAGTATTTCACATCGTACTCATTCGTTCCAACCGGCGGAGGCTGATCACCCTGGGATAATTACGAATGCACTAATTATACCAACCAACGCAAAGAGCAAACCCCCAGCAATAAACAAAAGAAAGAGAATTATGGATGGGTAGTAGTAATGCACTATGAATCATGAAGGGGATGACAGGAGGATAGTAGTCAACATTCAACATCATAATTCATATCTTTTGAACACCAGTATATATACGCACATTCCAGTTATCATTGTAGTAATTAGCAGACCATCCGAGACGCTTCCACGGAAGGAGCCAATAATACTGTTCCCATTTGATGAAGCTGAAGCACAAGATATTTCCACATGAGCGTAGGTATTATGCGTATATGTATGTAAGCGAGAAGAAAGAAAGGGAAAAAAGTCCAAAGTCTCTGAACAGATCAACATCCACCAGAGTTCATTAACATTCAGATCAGTGTCGTTCGTATCTCCAGCAATCAATATTAGCCCTCTTCAACACCATCCCATGTAGGGTTATTAGTTGTCACCAGATGCAAAAAATTGCACCTCTGCTCCCTCTCTCTAAAAAACTGTTCATAATATTCACCAGATCTAGATCCAATCTGGTTAGGAAAAGAAACCATGGGAAAATTAGCGTGGCATCTGGATCTCACCCTTTCTTTTCCTTGTGTCAAGTCGATAAGGCAAGTTTGGGTCGTTGAATTCGACTATTCGACACGTTTGTGACTCTTTTGAAAAAAAAAGTGGAAGATGGAAAAAGGAAGCCCGGCTAGACTCATACTGCTGTGCTGATGCTGCTCCTTCACTCCAAATTCCGTATTCATGTACATCGTTCACCGTGTATGGCTTTATGTATTCATGTTCCTTTAAAGTCGGGATGAAATGAGCCTGAAAGAGTTCACTTTACGAGAGCTCCTTTTTAGAAGAAAAAAGGGGGAAGAAGAAGAAGGCAAGGCGAAAAATAAGGGGATCATGTATATTATATTTGGGAACGAGACTCTTATGCATCAACTCCATAAGGTACTACTAGATTTATTAAGCACTAAAGAGAAAAGGAAGTGAAACAGAGGAGTGAGGAGAGAGAGAGAAGAGAGGGTAAAAATAACAGGGATCATATGCATACTATATGAGTTTCCTAACTGGATTCGGGATAACGACCCGGTTGATGTTGATCGTCACATGTATACCCTCATCATCATCATCATCATCATCAGCTCCGTCATGCATCCAGCATCTCAAAATTCTCCTTCGAAACGACTCTCTGAGGACAAGGCACACAAGTGTCAAATGTGAAAATGTCATATTCACATGTTATGAAAATTAAAGTGGAAAAAATTCCCTCATGTAGTGTGTAATACTGCCACCGTACGTAACGTAACGTAAAGTAACGTACCACCACCGCCTCCGTCTTTAGGAGGAGGAGGGGGATAATATAAATTGAGAAAATTCTTTGAAGTTTGTAAAGAGGGAGAAATGTGTAAAGTGTCAATGGGAGTAGCAGAGTATTATTGGGAGAATGTGAATGAAGTTGACGCTTTGAATGGGAAAAACTTTGATCACCCGGCGGGTTCATGAGGGAGGTGGAAATTTAAATTTTACACAATGTTATTACTAATATATAACAAGTGGGTAATCCGTGGGGAATGGTGTGTAAATGAAATGTGAAATGTTGAGAGAGAATGTTGTATATTATTTTACAAGGTTTAAGTATTATTACACATTTTTGGTACACAAGTGCCACTCCATGTACACCTTGACATCCAGGGAGCCGGGAACCAGAACCAACCAACCTTTCAACCGTCATCACACCGATTTCTTCACAGTCCGTTTTGGTGGGTGCACACACGGTGCAAGTTGTTTTTTGCATTGAATATTATATACCTACATGTCCATGTCCAATGACAGCAGCTGTGTTGCAATTCAGTTTCTTGAATTCTCTTTTTATTTTAGAACACCGGAACTAAAGGGCTGGCCCTTGACCGCCCACGGAAATGGGGCGTAAAAAGTTTGAATGCGGCTTCTGTACACTTTTCCCAAATTTTCTATTCAAGGATTTTTCCTTCCCAATGCTCCATGACGTAATCAGTCATCGAAAAAAGAAATTCAATGGGAAAGGGAACACACTGCTATTGAATATTTACTCTTGTAGATAATCCGATAAGTTCGTATTAACCAAAAGAATAGCAGCCCATTATGTATTTATGAAGTTGCGAGCAAATATAGCAAATTAGTGGTGTAAAGCAATGGTTATGTGAGCTCTCTGTGGTGGCGTAATGTTACACAAGTACTTTTGAGAATTTTTTTTTCTTGTTCAAGCCTCAGCTAATTTACTCAAGTGTTACATTGTTGGGTTTGGATGGTGCTTAGAATTAGATTACGTTCTCAGTGTTCACACACCACCAGCAATACATACAATAAAGTGGGTTAGACATGGGACATTTATTTTTTATCAGATTAACATTTTTTGTGTGGGTTTGTACAACTCTATTATTGCATTTGAGTGGGGGTTGATTTGTGTGCTGGAAATCTAAACAAGAGCAGATTGCTTTGACGGACTGTCAGAATGGGAATGGTGTCAAAATACAAAACTTTACATAAAGCGATAGATTGAAACATGCATATGGTGCAAGCATGCATTAATGATCAAGGCACTCGGATTTTAGGCGTTTTTATAGGCTTTCATTTTCTGAAACAAGAAACAAAGCAATATTATGTATTCCATTTCCAACAAACTTCTCTCTCCCCCTCGGAAATTGATTGAGGAACGTTAATCCGTATTGGCATCTGGAGATTTTCATTAACTCCACCAAAATAATCATCGAAAGTCAGCCACGAAATGTAGATTTTTAGTAGACATCACTTTCATGCTTCGACTTGAGCTTTATTACCTTTAACATTACCTCTAAATAACCATTATTTTTTGCTCCCCTTGATAAACTTAAGATTACAAAAGTACCAGCAGCATAGCACAACAACCAACATGCACACATTGCACTTCCAGTAGTTATTTCCCCCAAATGGCAAATTCATTGACTCCCCTCATTACACAACCCTCATTCCATCACCCACCACCACCACCAATTTTATAGATTGCTTAAGGATGTTAGTTTGGATTATGATTTCGATTGAATGCCAGCAGCAGCAGCTAAAAACGAACCCCTCTTCCATATCGATTCAGCAGAAGGGAAGAGAAAGAAAAAGAGCCGGAGTGGTAAAAGCATCTATGCTCCAAAAGTATATTATTGTTTACTTGCACCCTCGCACTCGCATTACGTATCCTCTGGAATTTTGTGATTGTGATCTTTCGGGTTTTCAACCCCCTTCCAGGCCAATGCAACGCAGCAACCTCCTCCTCGGCTTTCCTCCTTTTACTCTCTGCCTAATGAAATCCGACAACGGAGCGGATGCATTTGTCTTATTGTCAGGAAAACTTTCAAATGACTAAGAGGATTCCGAAGGAGATGCCAAAATACAACTTTTCTGGGGCGCTATAATATATTCGGTAATAATATTCGTAAGGTTAGAAACACGATTAACTCCCTAAAACTTCACCCTCATTCATAATACCTTCGTACATACGCTAAGAATTAAATCAACATTACCAATTTGTACGTCGCTTCCTGCCGACGCCCGGCGAGTGTGTAATCCGAGCGGGATACAAAACTCGTCTAATTTTGCAGGTTTATTTCCGTTTTATTTTCACTAAGGATTAGCCATAATACTGGTCGCATAAAACGACTGGCATCATGGAGTCAACTGACAATTTACGACTCACAGAATAAAGCAGCCAGCCGGTTTAGTTCCACGCAAAAAAACTTGTTTGAGAAACCAATATCTATGATAAACATGCTCTTTGGAGTGTGCTGCTGTCCTCATTTCACAATACCAAGGAATTGCCATATATCACATGCGTTAAACTTTTACATCCTTTTAGATATCAGTGTACCAACTCCTTTTACTTTCGTATTTTAGCCCCATATAAACAAAGACATAACAATAAAAAATGCACGCAGGATTGGTAATTGACATAATAATTTTGTCCCTGTCATGAATCCCCTTTGCGTTCCCATATTAGGAAATATTTTGCAATATGGGCAGTAGTTCACGGGCAGTGTAAACACGTCCCAGCCAGCACACACCACGTGAAAAAATCCTCTTATTGCTTGTCCATCCTCCAGCAGCATAGTTACCCGACAAATACCTGAGCAAGTTAACCCTTCATTTCATCTCCATCTCCAAAATCAAAGCATCAGACCTTTTAATCTTTATGCCATATTATTGCTGAGAACTGAGAGCAAATCTTTGTTTTTAACCTGTGTGGAGGAATCCCAAAACTTGATTCAAAATTCATGTGTGGTCACCCTCATAAATAAACCCGTGTCTCAAAGTCTTCCGACCTTTATCTGATCAAACTAAAAGAGAAAATGTTTGAAATCACTAAATCAGTATTGACTCTTCTTGCGTATGCTCGTATATGGCATGTTGTGATCTTACTTACTTTGTTAGAGTCGAGTCGGGCGGAATTCCTCTGATAACAATGATCAACCTTGTCTCTTGTGTGAGCAGGCAAATATGGAAATAAGGTAAATGATGAAAAATGGATTTTGTCTCATTCGCAACTCATCGTCATCACAGTTTTCATTTTCATCCACGCTCACTGAAGTCTTGATGCAGAGGGGATTCTGTTTGAATTGTAAATTCTTTTCGTTCGTAGCCGATGAAAGACATTCTAACAACAATAAGAAAAAGCACGCGACTCAAGGATTAGAAGAGTAGAGGTTTACATCGTAGTAGTGTCTGTGAGTAATCATGTTTGTATCAGATGCAACCATCATCGGGCGGGGAACAAATGGCCACGCACGACATTCCACAATCCTCTCACAAAACGATTTTTTTATGCATCGACTCGAATTGAAAACGTATAACTCGGTATGTGCAGGAATTTCCGCTGGGACCTTTTAGGAGTTATGGGAGGAGAGGAACGCATCAGTGAAAGAGATTAAGAAGTATATTACGCATTTTGTGACCACTCCGACGCACTTCTCCTGGGCTCTAATACAAAAAATACAATGCATATTAACTTTGAATTTTCAAATAAAAATTCAGATAAAGTGGTTGTTTTTTCTTCTGTTTTTTGTTTGCATAATCAGCGCAATGTGAGCCGACCGACAGTCGACACAAAAAAAGTTACGAAACACCAATTATTTGAAACTTCTATAAGGCTGTGTATAATAATACGGCTGTTCAACTAGTGTATTCGATCAGGATTCAGCATTGCATTGGCTTGGGAAATGATAGCAATAAATATTCATGAAGTTGTCTTCCGCAAAAGATATAACTTAAATCTCGAGCACTGCCGCTGTGAAATGCATGACGTGTAGGTGTACACACAAGACTTATAGTAGAAAAAAATATCCAAATGGAATAAGAAAAAGTTATAACTCCTCTTCGAAACTCTGTTGAACTTTTGTTAATTGAGTTTTGACAGAATAAAAAGAAATCGAATCTCCAAAGTTTGCATATGTTATTTATATGAATTTGATTATGCAATGACCATGAATCAAGACGGGAATCGGAGGTCTCTTGTGTAAATCTCTAAAGTTATAATACGAATACACACGCTGACGCACGGCGAGAGACAGAGATTATAAAATAGCGCATATCACGATTTATCAAGATTTCCTCCAGCTTCTTCTATCCATACATTAATCCAATCTGTAAAATACATTTTCCTAAATTGAGTCTCCAGAGTGTACACAAACCTAATTTGATTTGTTTCTTAATATGCATAATACACATCAAATTGGAAACATGTGCTAGGAGAAGAAAACCACATATTATATGTCCCGTGCATTGCATTGTATTGTGGAGTTTCCTATTTCCTGCCTTGACTTAATCCAATATTTTCAGAGTTGGGGTTCGGGGTTCGGGACACACCAAGGTAATCAGAGTGTTGCCTGCGATGAATTTATTTTGTCGTTCGTTCCCCGTTGAAAGTTTCCTTGTTCCGGGCTTGTATACGGTCTCCCCAAGAGCCAAAAAGTTTTTGTGTGCGTAGCCACTTACATATTACACACATTTCCATGTATTTACTTTATATTATCCGTGTTTCTGCGTGCATAACAGATTGAACTTGGTATTTGGCATTGAAATCACGGCTCACGTTCCACAAAAACTTGTGTGCAACGCAACACACAAAAGCTAAAACTAGCAATTAGAGCTGTTCCCTGCGTTTCATTGAGTAAAACTGCATCTGAATGCAGACACCATGCAGATTACAGTGTAGCAGCACAAAGGAAACTTATTCTCTTCTCTACGCTCTGCCTTGTCTCGCCAACTTTTACGACGAGTAGTAATGCTAATGGCAATCCAATTTCAGAATCTGGAGTTATTCAGGAAAATCTTGTTAAATGAAGGGGACGGAATGAGTCAAGTCATTACTTCCACCTCAAATTATGGACGCGCAAATTATAGAGAGTATTCCCATCCTGCTGGTATCAAACGTTTACACAACTCTGCAATAAAGAAGTTGTAGTTATGTAAGAAGAAGACGCATTTCCTTTTTCTAGATTGATTTTTGTTCCCTGCGTCTCTAAACATGTCTTTTATACTCAGGTAAGAATAATAAGAATCCAGGAAAATATAGCAAGTAACAAGATGTGCTCACACAAAAAGTAAGAAGAATGTTCGTTACTCGCACCCTCACTCCACCAAAAAACCCCACACATGTGTGGCATGCAGATCTTTGCAGCCCTCGCCTCACGAACTAAACTAATTGCATGCATTGCCATAAAACTTTTTCCCAGACACCTTTCGTGCGTAAAATCAAGCTAAATCAAGCATGCAAGGCAACAGTCAGAAAAAGTAGAGTGCAGTTACACTTCCAGAGACCTATCCAGATTCGAAGTGACTATTGTTACGTACTACACGCATCTTTCAGTACTGTATTAGTGTTAGGGTAGTGATTCTCAACAGTAACAGGAATTTATGATTGTACAAGGAGGTTCTAAGGGTTGGTAACAAAAGGAAAAGGCAATCCTCTAAGATACAAGCAGTGCCATCGACCCTTTCCACTGCCACACCACGCGATAGAGCTCGGTAGTTGAGCATCTTTCAGTACTGTATTAGTGTTAGGGTAGTGATTCTCAACAGTAACAGGAATTTTTGATTGTACAAGGAGGTTCTAAGGGTTGGTAACAAAAGGAAAAGGCAATCCTCTAAGATACAAGCAGTGCCATCGACCCTTTCCACTGCCACACCACGCGATAGAGCTCGGTAGTTGCATTTTAGCTGTGCAGATGTAGATCCTAGGCGATCATTGTTCGTCGTATTTAGGCTGGGCGCTTCATGATCTCGTGAAGGAAACAAGGCTGAAATGACATGGGAAAGCAAGGAATACGGTAATCAAAAACAAAAGGCAAAATATAGTAGGCTGGTTATGTAATTGAAAATTGTTGTAATTTAAAATCTGTTCGCCTACATGGCACTTTTGAAATGTGCAAGTTTTGACAACATTTACAATATTTTCCGAATACATCAACTCTATCGCATTCTACAGATATCAATTTTTGCTTCATTAGTACGCGAGTGTAATGCAAAGAATATCGATCCAAAATGACGCTTAGTTGTTGTATGGTAGGTAGTGTAATTCAATTAGGCTATTTATGACTTTTAAGATCAAAACCAATAATGCTTCAATCACGTTTCCCCAGAAAGTCTCAATTTCTTACGGGAAACTAATCCCATTAGGGTATATATTAAGACAAATATGAAATATCATACAAGATTATTTGAGAATCACTACAATGTCGTGTGCCACATCACGACACCACAATTCTCCAGTGTGTCATATTTTTACTAATCGGGACATGCCCCTGCACGACGTGACCATGCAGCCTTAAAACTAGTAACTGGATTACCTTTCGTGGTGAGTATATATATGGAAGGATTTCGGTGCGAAAAACTTGCAGTCAGTTTCTCGTCTTTTATCAGTTGATCTACTAGTCCTCTGCACCTGCATTTTGTTTTGCTTAAGGAAGTTGGATTCTTTTTGAATTTTAGCTTCCTTTCTGCTAGCAATTTACTCTTGCAGATTTCCTAAATTCAGGAATCCCCAGAAAATTCCTTTCAGCGAGGTTTGCTCAATAGCTATCAACAAATTATCAGGTGAGCTATAATTCCCGAAATCGTTCCTATTTGCATTTTTTAGGAAGCGTAAAAGTGGCATATTTTTTTTCTACCAGTATGACTTACGGGTATGGAAATTGGGGGCAGCAGGCGATGGCCGGTGCAGCCGGCGCAACGGTGTCGCGCTTCGGCAATCTCACGGTTGTTGACAAAGTCCTTCCCGACATGCTCCATATGGTTAGCCCACCCATTAATATCTTCACTTGAAACTGGAGAAACAGCATGAGTTCGAAATAATTATGCATTTCTCCCCAGATTGACCCGTACTGGTACCAATTTGAGCCACTCAACCCTCTTTGGCACAGCATTTTGGGCTTTGTCATGGTCCTATTCACCATGGTCGCTTTGGCCGGAAACTTCGTTGTCATCTCCATCTTCATCTCGACCAGCCACCTGAGAACTCCTGCCAACCTGTTGGTCGTCAACCTGGCCATCAGCGATTTCCTCATGATGTTTACGATGGTAAGAATTGAAAAATATATAAGATTCGTTATATAACCATATCTTGTGACTCATTCGTATGACGTTGCAAACTTTCTGTGAAATTTAGGGACCAACGATGATTGTGAATTGCTGGAACGAAACCTGGGTATTTGGACCCTTCCTTTGCGAACTTTACGGAATGTTTGGATCACTCTTTGGTTGTGCTTCTATCTGGAC
This sequence comes from Dicranocentrus wangi, assembly GCA_036850665.1. Taxonomy (NCBI): domain Eukaryota; kingdom Metazoa; phylum Arthropoda; class Collembola; order Entomobryomorpha; family Entomobryidae; genus Dicranocentrus; species Dicranocentrus wangi. The sequence goes on from JAANSN010001437.1 coordinate 16,915, forward strand.
AATGTAAGTCCCTCTTATATTTTAGTCATACCAATTGCATGCAGCATAGTGACTTACGTGATGTGGTTGCTCTTCCAGGACCATGATTGCAATTGACCGGTACACTGTCATCGTCAAGGGTCTCAGCGCCCGACCTTTGGATACGAAAGGAGCCATGATTAGGATCCTCTTCGTATGGGTCTTCTCAGCCGTCTGGACAATTATCCCTCTTTTTGGATGGAATAGGTGCATTGATAGCATCAATAAGAAAGCACATACAAAACGACAGACAGTTTTAGTGTTGTTCAACTTCCTTCATTCAATTATTGTTTTCTAGATATGTGCCAGAAGGAAATTACACTGCCTGCGGATTAGATTACTTGAACCAAGAATGGGACTCAAAATCCTACATCCTCGTGTACGCCATGTTTGTCTACTTTGCTCCCCTCTTTTTGATCATCTACTGCTACTTCTTTATCGTTCAAGCCGTGTTCGAACACGAGCAGCAAATGAGGGAACAAGCGAAAAAGATGAATGTCGCGTCTCTCCGATCCGGCGAAGCCCAACAGCAATCTGCAGAGTTCAAGTTGGCCAAAATTGCCTTGATGACCATCTCCTTGTGGTTCATGGCTTGGACTCCGTACCTCATCATCAACTTCACCGGTATTTTCGGAGCTGGCAAGATTTCCCCAATTGGTTCCATCTGGGGGTAAGCTGATATTTATTTTTCACTTTTTTGAAATAATTATATTTTCAGTGAGAATGCTTTGATTTAATGAGCTATTTCATACTTTTGAGCAGAAGTGTCTTCGCCAAAGCTATGGCGCTATATAATCCCATAGTATATGGTGAGAAAGTATATACATTTCAATGACTTTCACAAAGAAATTTTAGCAATTTATATCTTTTAGCAATAATGATCATTTATATTCTCTGAAAGGTATTTCACATCCAAAATACCGTCAAGCTCTAATCAAAAAATATCCTGGACTGGCTTGCGCAAACAGTGAGCCCGAGTCGGATGGAGTATCCCACGGTTCTCAACTTACCACCGCGGTCATGGAAGAAAAGCCTGAGAAACAAGCTGCTTAGTTGCTAGTAGATCTATCGATAGTCTAGTCTTCAATTTTAATATTTCAATCACGTTTGTAGATTCACACCGCGTTTGTGAATGATTTGGGGTTTTGTACGAACCAAATTGCGTAGACCTTTTAGTGTATAATGTTCTGAAGTAGCTAGATTTTGCATGCTCAAAAAAATGTTCTTAAAAAAATGCATAGACCATAGTCAATCTAATATAGTGTACTAGAGATAATACTTAATTTGGTTTAAGAATTATGTGTGGAAAAAGTTAAAAATTCGGGGATATATTCAAAATTTTAAACGTTATTGCACTGATTGTTCCACATTTGGCGTTTATGGGAGATCAATAAAAAATTTTAATTGGGACTAATTAAACTCTGTTAACTCCTACAATAAAATTGCTTTCCGGTCGAGCTCCGACTGTCATACCGTGCGTACTTCTTAAACCATTGAGTGCTTGAGCTATCAACATCTACCCATCTATCTATACTCATCAGATGGCCCTGTGTAATAATAAAAATTATCTCGCCCTCACAGTTCTTCATATTTAAGACACGATGCAGTTCAAATATTTTTAAAAGGCATACGAATATTTATATTGATTTTTCGTTATCATTCTGTTTTATTTGGCATGCAACGTGTAGCGTAGAAAGTGCACAAGACAGTCAAAGGTTTTGTACAAAATTATTGGAGTAATTATTGCAACATTGTACGAGCAAGCAGAAACAACGGAAACACATATTGAAAATGACAGCATTAATTAAAATGAAAAGGGACTCGTGGGAAGTATTTTAGAAGAAAATGCATAAAACAAGGGCCGTAATATTTTCCAAAGCAAATAAGATTGATTATCCAATTTGGTTATATTCAAAATGTCAAAATTTTTAGTGAATGCTGGCCACAGTACTGCTACTTGTCGAAGAGCCAGTGGACGGTGTCGACGAAATCACAGCTGGATTATTTGAACCTTCATTATTATTCTCCGAAACGGGAAGGGTTTGAGCGACTGGCCTTTGCTGAGGTCCTTCGGGTGATGATGGACCCACTGGAAGGATCTGAGCTGCAGGTCGGTCAGCATTATTATTATTGGTGGATTCTAGAGGAACAGCAACTGCATTGCTATTGTTGCAGGCGAGAAGAACAACTGCAACGCAGAGGAGTGCGAATGCCTGCAAAATTAAAATCCACGAAATCACAGCTGGATTATTTGAACCTTCATTATTATTCTCCGAAACGGGAAGGGTTTGAGCGACTGGCCTTTGCTGAGGTCCTTCGGGTGACGATGGACCCACTGGAAGGATCTGAGCCGCAGGTCGGTCAGCATTATTATTATTAGTGGATTCTAGAGGAACAGCGACTGCATTGCTATTGTTGCAGGCGAGAAGAACAACTGCAACGCAGAGGAGTGCGAATGCCTGCAAAATTAAAATCCGCAAAAATAGTTAGGTTTAGTTGATGAGGAGAGTACGGTTTCAAAGTAGCTAACTTTCTGTCGAAAGTACTTACCCCCTTCATTTTGTCTGCTTTTATAAATTCAGAAAGTGGAAAGATTGGAGAAGATTAGAACACAAGTGTTCAGTTGGAACTGATGTGCTTTTCCAATTCAAAATGCGTTTTTATATCCTGCTGACTGACATTCATTCATCATGATCATGATCATACCACGTTGTTTTTGGAACTTTGGGAAGCATTGATTAGCGTAAAAGGTGCTAAAGGTAGTGGCGCATTTTACACGTGATATGTGATTGTGCTAATTAATATGAAATACATGAAATGAATGAAAGTGAACTTGAACGACCACTACATGTGCATGCAAACTGCAGCAGTCCCAATGTTCTGTTATTTACAGGAAACAAATTGATTCCGCATTGCTTCAAAATATGAATTAACCAAACAAATATCAAACTACGATTTATTGTCCCAAAAAATACTGAAAAATACATAAATAGTTAAATAATATGCTTTATTGAGACATCCCGCAAAAACAAGGGACGAGCTTAGTATGAGTCATAGTCGCAAAAGGCGGCTTAAGGTTTATTAACACTAATTATAAAACTGGTTAACTCTGGTGTGATAATTGGCTCAAGAGGTTATTGAAGGTGGAAACACCTCTTCATCAAACTTTCTGGATACCAGTATTATCGACGGACTCCGACTCCACTGATGTGCCATATCGCCACCACCATCTTCAAGGTCACCTTTGAACCCGTCGTCGCCTTCATCAAAGCTGTCAAACACGATGACAGGGTCTTCCTGCTCCTGCTCTGTGTTACTCCACGACGAAACATCCTTTTCGTCAAAGGACTCTTCACAGATATTTATTACGAAGGTCTCATTCCCATTGACATTGTTGTTAATTTTGTTGTTTCCCGTGGCGGAATCTAATTGCTGTTGAGCCGATGGTGGTGGTGGTGCCAACTTCTTGTCGGAGGTTGACAAGGGCACGGATTGGGCTGCATACAACTTGAATTTTGCAACAAGACTGCTCTGTACCTCGGCAGAGGTGTCATTGTCAGTGGAAATCTTAGGTGGTTTATATCTATTAGAAAAGGCGAAACATGCTTAAGTGTGCTTGTACGTACGTACGTCCTCCAAATCCTTCAATTCTGATTATGAATAACTCACGGCGGCATTTCCGGACCACATAGCTGGAAAGCACAATTCTGAGCCGGTCCCATGCTGAATGGACTTCCCCCACTTAATTTCTGATTGAGATGTTCATTTGTTGTCATTCCGTTGCAAATAAGGTAAATATGGAACCCCAAAAGACCACCCACAGGAATCGCGAGTGAACAGCAAATAATCATAACAACCAACCTGCAAAAAGCAAAACGCAGACAACATTTCATTCTAGGTATTCCCCATTCCACAAGAAACATTCCAGTTATACCAAAAACATGCCTAATTAAATTAATTATTAACTTGGGAAGACTCCCGCCGGTATACTACTATATTGACTGACTAATTATTGTAAGTCGGTTAACACTCACGCTATCACTTTTGGAGCATCCCAGTTCCCACCCGGTTGTAATATTAGGTAGACAATGCATATCGCAAAAGCAATTACCATGTGAGATGTTAGGCACGCCAGGAAGGCGAAAAAGAATCGATAATTCCTTCTGCCAATACAGTTATTGACCTAATAACAAATTGTAGAAATGGGAACATTATTGGGGTTTATGATAGCACAGGTCAGTTGCAGGCTACATTGATCTTTTACTATTACTACGTACCCAAGGACAGTGATGATCAAATGTCTGGAAAATTGCAAACATTTTTTATTCATTATATGCCTTTGTAAATTTTCAACGTGGTAATCAAATCAAATCATTTGATTTATATTTTTAAGTGTATACCTCCACACAATTATTGCATTGTCGACAATGGGAAGTTCTTGGCAGTCTGTAGTAGTTACAAGTGCGACACCATTTCAGTCGAAATGTTATTTGTTTCACGCTCACAATGGATGGATGTCCTTGAACATAGCGCTCATCCCGTTCACCTATTTCCAACAATTTATAAATCAAATTGGTTACGTGTCATGTTGGGTTAATTATGGTTAAAGTATGCAATAATATATATATATACATTATATAACATTACTTACATTTAGGCAGAATTCCAGGGTCCATGCACGTGGCGTACATGAAGTTCAGCGCAGTTGCCACAGTTGAAGCCGCCCATACCCCTAGAATGGTGGCACTCACTTCGATTCCGTATTTATGCAGATACCCCGGGAGTCTTGAATTGTGTGAAATTACATTACAGATCAAAATGATTTTCGTAGTAAAATAAACCTCAGATTATATAAATAATGTAGGTAGGTATACTCTCATTAGATCGGGATAGGAAGAAGACTCACATGAACACGGATATCAAGCTGGTGCATATACAAAACAGGGATATTACGAAAGTTATTGGGGCTAATCTCTCCAAGCAGTCAAGACAGACGCGTCTGCATTTTTTGCAACTTTTTTCCTTCTTATCAACGACGACCTCCTTGGCCTGCTCTTGCTTTTCAGGCTCAGGTGGTTTGCCTTCACTGCAAATTTTCGCTGACATGGTGTGCTCACTGTGCTCCTCAAACAATGACAATGTACTCCGTCTGAAATTTCAGCAGGTTTGAAAATTAGATTTAAAACGCCAATCAGACAGTTTGGAAAGTTTATGATGGATAAGTAACGTCGTCCCCGGAAATGCCCAGTGCCCATGACACTACTGCAAGCATTTCCTAGCTGAATGAATCACAATCTTGGAATGACTAACTAGGGAAAGAGTACAAAAATCTATACGATAATCTAGTCACTTTATATTTTGGAATATCTTTGAGAACACTAAAGTTAATCAGTTTATTGAAATTACTGGTGGAGTGGAACATGAAACACGAGTCTACAGGTCCTGCAAATTGCAGGAACAGGATATGGATGGGATAACGACTACTACGTAAATAACTAGGATTAGTTGAGATATACGGTACTTACCTATGTCGTCAAAAGAGGGTCCGAATGCTGAGGAAAAAGTGTTACAATCGAATTTTGCACATGTGCCACATGACGCGATGTTTTGGATTGACTAACTTTACGATTCAATTGAAATGTCAACATAATATGGTGAATGAGTAGGGTGTGGGTCTTAATAATCATTCGGTCTTTAATTTAAACTAAGAATTGATTTATGTTTGACAAACAATTTGTGACACTTGTTATTTGTGTATACTTTGAAGGACTGCATAGCTAATTTAACAAGACATTTGACAAGAAAACTTGAGATTAATTTCGGCAGTATTTATAAAATCCAGCACGGCATAAAATATAGAGCGTCGATCATTTGAGGTCAACATCCCTGTATGCATCAAATCCTCCGGAAAGAGCCTTGACTTTGGCTCTCCGCTGCGCCAGATATCGGCTAAATGGGTGTCTCTTCCTTTTCTTCTTAACCGCTACCCCGTCCTCAGGGTCACTGGAAAAGGGTCCTCCTGCCGGGTCACTAATTTTGCCGTCGTTGAGGTTCAATGTCAGAAGTATCATTGTTACCATTCGCCGCGTCCATCGGAGCCATATTATTTTCGTCCAGAGTGCTGGTTGACGCAGCCACTAACCCACTGGCACACGGGCTACCTCCACTCATCGACTGTAAACTGTTAATGTTTGCCGTGCCTTTGGCACGAAGGGCCGCCTCCTTTTTCTTCTGCTTACAAAACCGAATGTATGTCCCAATCAAAAATATTTCGTACAATCGAAACGGCACAGCGGCAGTGGACGCAAGGAGCTCGCTCGTAGTGAGATAGCCGATTGTCAGGAATATTTGAGCTAGGCAGATAGGCAAGGAGAAGGGACATTGCGCATCGAAGGGATTTCCAACTTCTCTATAAAAAAATGAGAGGATACAACAATAATTAAACTTGAACACAAAACCATTTAAATCATCTTGTTCTTGAGTCGGCAAAATGATGAGCGAGCGAGTGAACATTATTGTGATGTCTTACGAAAATGGTGCCGATGGGCATCAGGAAGGCGGTAATAAGACCCATGAAACATGTTGCCAGCAATCCAACTAATCCAACTCCTGGCAGCAAAAAAATAACATACCCATTTAAAACTTGAAAATGCACTGTCTTTGACTATTTTGGCAGCTAATTCAACTCTCCTTACTATTTTCTTCAAGGAAAAGGACGTGATTCAGTTTATCCTCGTATGCCCGAGCAACTTTTGGATCTGACATATCTTGATCATTTCCTATTGCGTAGAAATTCACCGCACCTTGAATGTACAATATTCCATACAACAATCCAATCAAGTTTCCAATCTGGAAAAATGCAAATCCCAACAAAAAAAATAAGGAAGAATACTACATATTTTCATTTCAACCTTTTAACATTTGTACGGGCTATTATAGTTATTATGCTAGTGCTACATATACCAGCTCAATAAAGGACGCCACCGCTATGACACAAGAGCCCTTGACTGAGCTACTGCAACTGCAAGAGACGGACAGCGCTTTGAATCTGAAGGGAGTCTGAGTTCCATTCGGATTTGGGTCACGTCGTCGGAGGCGAAAGGTCCAACGCCCGTTACGCCTTGAAACAGGGCGAATATTTTGGTCAGACGTGATTGATAGTTCATTGAGGTTCTCTGAGTAGTTGGAGCCATCGGCCCCCACCGTCACAGAAGCCTGGGAGGAAAGCCATGGTTAGGTTGGAATTAAATATCTTATTATGTAATTGGTAGATCTATTTCATGTTTTCCATTTTCCATCATTGGACCATATTAGTTGCTCGATGGATCCAGGAGTGGTGAATAGGAAATATACGAGATTCAAAATATGACGGTTTCAAACTCTGGACCACGAGGGTCCAGTATCCATATCAACTTTACGCGTGGAAAGTGACCTACGTTTCATTTCCAGGTTTTGAGGGCGTCGCTGTCGCTAAAGCGCAGCATCGCCAGGTCATAGTCGTATCTGGATGGAACCGCTTGAAACATGTGCCGTTTCCAGGAGGTAGATTGTTCCGTGTCAAACTACGGAAACACGACGCATAAGTGAGTATACATATAATTATTGTAGGAAGACTAATTAAGAATCGAGTAATTACAAAGAATGTAGCGACCGCTTTGAGTTGGTCCAATGTGACGTCCAGACAAACCTTCTCATTTTATGCATTAGCAAGCACGCACATATTCCATGATACTAGCTATAGAACCTGGCTGTAAAATAGTTTTCAGCAGAAATGCGTGAAACTTGCAGAATAAATATATTCTGCGCCTCACATCGCATCGCATCCACTATTTTTATCAATTTTATGATTTACTTAACTGGTCTATATCCACCTCGCAGCGGTTCAATATGGTTTAAGCAGGCTAGGATCGTCATTATAGGAAACTATTACTGAACAGAATTTTGTAGGTTGTGAATATAATGAGCATGGTTTTGCATGGGAAAAATTGTCATTAGCATGTTTTATCAAAATGGAAGTTACAATCGAGCAATGTGTTCAAAAACGGCAGGTTTGGTGGACCAATAGCGTCGCGACCATCCACGATCCGTTCTGTTATACACTGGTAAACCCTTTATTGCATTAGGCTGTTAACTTTACCAACGTCTTATAATTCCATTCTTTAACATAATCGTGCACTCTCGACGAGAACGTCTGGACGGATCTACAGTACATGTATGTTATTTTAGTTCACTTTAAAAACTAGGAGCGTTGGAATACACCAAAATGGCAACTGCGGAAGATGATAATAATTACCTTGGAACGGTATCAAGTTCACCTTAGCTAAGGTTTTGCATGGGAAAAATTGTCATTAGCATGTTTTATCAAAATGGAAGTTACAATCGAGCAATGTGTTCAAAAACGGCAGGTTTGGTGGACCAATAGCGTCGCAACCATCCACGATCCGTCCTGTTATACACTGGTAAACCCTTTGTCGCATTAGGCTGTTAACTTTACCAACGTCTTATAATTCCATTCTTTAACATAATCGCACACCGTGGAGAAAAAACTGGACGGATCTACAATACATGTATGTTACTGTAGTTCACTTTAAAAACTAGGAGCGTTGGAATACACCAAAATGGCAACTGCGGAAGATGATAATAATTACCTTGGAACGGTATCAAGTTCACCTTAGCTATTATTACCTTCTCAAAATCGGTGAGTTGGCAGCACTCGCACCTCATTATTGCAATGATCTTGGCAGCGCACGTGCGTATGGTGGTGCAATTAATACTTGATACTTGATTGTCGTATGACTACCTATATTTTCGTGTTCTCCTCACCTGGGTTTATGCTCGATCAGCTCCTGTTTGCTAAGTCTTTGTAATTGTTAAGCTATACTATATTCAGTCAAGCGGTAAATTTCGGTAATTGAAGATTTGCAAACATTGAGCAAAGGTAATTGATTCAGTGTGTACCTTGCCTTGATTCGACTATTGCTTGCATTAACATTAATATATTCAATCCTCTTTGTCTGACCTGTCAATCAGACATGACCGTGGCTTATGTCATGTCACGGTACTAAACTATCAATGACACTAAACGCCTTACTTAGCATAGCATAAAGCATAATCAGCAGCACCAGCAAATCGGAATTTACAGAATAGAAGGCTTGAAGCTCTTATTGTATTACGCAAAAGCTTTGTTTATAATACATATACAACGCAACATCATTATGATGATATAGGCACTGGAGAGTAGCTTTTTATCTAGTGAAATGCAGATGCAATCACTTGCAACATGAAAATTACATTTTCACTTCGTCTATTTTTGTGACGATGTTTGTTCTCTGTGATTTCTTATGTTATAACAGCATATGCTGAAGGACAGGTTCCCCCAAGGGCCACAATGACTGAAGACTGATAATCACAAAAGACAACAAACATATTACATATTCAGCCTTAATTACCACATCTCACATTTCACTTTTTGGAACTCTGCGTTTTACCTCCGTCAGTTCAAGGTTTCTGCTAAATATAGGAAGCAAGTAAGTGCATCAACTAAAAAATGCAAATATGTTCTATTTGACTTGACACCTGCGTTGCATAAAATCCGCAATCAATCCACTTTCATTTCAAATTTGAACAGCAGCAGGCCAGAGCAAACAATAAAAAATTGAGTTAACACGTGTTATTCCTACGCGTGTAACACGAACATGCTATTTTTTTAAAAATAAATTACACATGTATTAGCAGCTCTGCACTTTATGCATTTTTCTCCAATTTCTTTCTGCATTAGCCAAATATGGCAATTGTTTGTTAAACCTGCGGGTACGTGCATTCATAGCACAATAACTCTATTCTACAACACGTTTTACAAAAAAAAAATTGTTACGAACAAATTCGCTAATTCGCATAATGAGTATTTTCTGGCAAATTGAGCTCAAACTACAACAAATGGGATGCATTTTGGGCGGACACAGCAGGCTAGTCGGAACTTACGTGAGGAATGTGATTCAATTTCCAATAATTATGCACAAAAATACCATTGCACTCTCCGTAATCATTATTACATATCATTTAGCTCTTAAAAACCCATAAATAGGTATTGTTTAATTATTAGGAATACTAATTAAAGTTCAATACTACCACCTTGAAAAAAATTAAGGATTTTATCTAAATTTATGCATGTCAAGCAGTTGCTAAATCACTACCGTTCGTATATAAAACTAAAACCTTCCGTGTAGTAATTGCTTTAAAAACATAGGTATATCAATGCTGCTGCTCACTAATGTTATATTACGTGCCATTAGCCCTTACACGTTATAGGATTTTGTCGTCGTCTGTTTAGAAGTGGCCTTCAGCCAAAAGTCTACGAATATCCTAAGGTTAAATCACAAACGCTTCTTGGCATACAATGAATTGAACATACACAATACGAAAATAATACAGCCACCAGATTCCCCCAAAAAAATACCTCGTTCATGCATTCTCCACCTGCAAGAATAGTAAATCCCTTCAAGGTGTGAGGAATAATATCCCACGTAACATTATTATTATTTTGCAGGTTCATATCCCACATGAGTATTGCCGGAGGATACATATAGCATCACAGTTACCCTACTGTCAGATTCAAATAGGCCTTGAGGCATTTCACCGTATCCTACTTTGTGACTTAATTATTAAATAAATAATTTTTTTCCTGCTAGATCATTAAAACTTTAACTACCTCCCACTTTATCGTTGACGATGTGCCAGGAATACAACAACAAAAGGCCATTGAATACAATAATTATTATTTTCTTTTATGCTTACGCACAAATAAAAGACATGGATATTTGACAGGGGTGCACACTTGCATACATTTATCCCAATTTGTATTTATCACGGTGCTGGTGATTGATAGCCATAGCTATTAATCCCAAATCCTCACTGCTTAAATCATTTACAAAAGGGGCGACACATAAAAACACCAGAGACATTGTTTGTATTGCCTTACAGATACTTGAGCCAAGACACAGGTCACATTAGCGCTTTACGCGACATCCTAAAATCGTTATCGTAGGTCGTCCATTATGCCTATGATTATCGCTTTTCAGCTCAGATTAAACTACAATTCATACCGTCATTAACTCTTTGTCAGTCAAAGCACAAACAAAAGTGCTTAGAAAAAATGAATGCTGTATAACTGCCATTCATTCACCATTTTAAACAATACACATAACGCAAAACGTCACAGCAGTCACAAGTGTTTACATTTTTATATACATACCTAAAATATGTCGTATGCACACATCCTTCCTTCCCAAAAAAATCCGTGTAATGTGTGTATCAAGTCAAAAGTTGATAGCACCGCAGATTATTGTTAGTCATCATAACAATTACTCTATCTTAATGTGATGCAATGTGTACAATATCAATGTGCAAAGGGCATAAAGAAAGATAATCTTACGCTAGGTTTAACAACACACACAGACACTCTTTATTATACCACATATCTCCATTATGCATATAATGTTTAGACTTATATTTTTTCGTTAAAATATGCATAATTATGTTATGTATCGTGTCTATACAGTGTGTTTAGCTGTTACTGCTTAACTACTCCTCACGTAGAGCACGGAGTATATATATAATATGATCTCTAGCCAAGAAGTTTTGGTTTGGTTGGACAAGCTTCAAACCAACCCTCCTCCAACAAAAATCCTATTACAAAGCAGCATAATGCACCTCATTCAATATGTTGTAATTTAAATTGTACTCAGTTCTTAAAAACGACCTGTTTCGCCAACTCTGCGACTCATATATCTATCTATCTCTATACGCTCACCTACAAAATCAAGATACCTATATATTTTCTTTGTGCTCACAAAAATCCTTTTTTTTCGTATTATATGAAAGCATGTAAAACATTAAGTAATGTAGTATTCAGATTCAGATAATATAGGATCCTTTTGGATTTTTTCTTTACAGTTAAAATTCATTTAAAATCATAATATACACAAACATGTGCCTATAAGCATGTAGACTGCATCATGTGCATACATAACTAGACACACGTACGTTACGCGTTCACGTAGACCACATTCAAGTTTTAACTGAAGTGTTTTAGGCATATATTGTATGCGATTTTAGACAATTAAGACTGCCCCACCACGTCAGTCGCTCACGATCCGTGACCTGGCCAAGTTGAAAGTGAAATCCTTTCGTTTTCGTTTTCATATAAAGTAAAGTATTATTTACTATTTACGCTCCTACACATTAAGACTGAAATTCAGAGTAAATATTACAATTACTCACTGTTTTATTACTGGTTATATACCAGATTAACAAGGAGTTTATAATAATATTCGAATAACTTTTGTGTATTATCGGCGAGGCGAGCGAGGGCTTCGAGCACAGCACATTTTCTCCTGAAGTGGTGGAATGGTGATGTTTGGTGTTGTGCCGAAGTTGAAAGCAAATTGTTTATTTGAACCCATTTGATTTGCAAATGTTGTTGGGCTGAGGTTTGTAAATTCTGTGTGGAAGTGAAGTTTTCCTTTGGCAGGGGTACAGGACGTACTTCCGGTTTTTTGTTGACACTTGTTGTCAAAAGATGTATTAGTGATTATTACATAATACCATATTTTTGTTGTTGAGGAAAAGGCAAGAGAGGCGAGGGTATAGCATGCAGAGTAATTGTGGAACTTTTAGGCGAATGTGCCTAGCCTGGTCGGGTGACATTTTTAAGCCACATGAATTGCATTGTGCATTGTGAACACTTGAGCTATCAAGACAGAGGTGCCTAAGGTACAACTTGGTTGAGTGAGACGTTTTTAAAAGTGTGCGACATGAAGTTGGTTCTGTCCTGAGTGATTTTTAAAAAATTGACGGGGCTCGTCGGAGAATTTTATTTTTGGCTTAATTGAGGACTGTCAAATATACGGCCAGCAAGATGCCTATGATGATCGTATTTGATAAAGTGACATCTTATGTGCCAGGTCAAATTGTGACCGGCCAGGTTGTCGTGATTAGCAAGTCTCCGCAGAAAGTTAAAGGTGAGTTGTGATACACACACTATTATTAAAAATTTTATACCTAACTATGAGCCTATGAGCTGGAACTCACAAAAATTCCACGGTCAATTTGCAATCCGTCAAAATTGTTCATTTTTTTGTCCATGTATTGGAACAGGTCTCACTATGAGATTCATAGGCCGATCCAGCAAACTTCTGGGAGAGATAGAGGGTACGAAACGGTACAAACGGGAAGTTTACTTTGATGAGAAAATGGACATCTTCGGGCATGGTACACTTTTAGTGATTTGTCTTTCATCACGCTTCTCCCATATTATGTGTTTCATTCAGCGTATTACGAAAATTGTTCACCTATATGATGTATATTCCACGCAACAATTTCAGACGGTTCCAATACCCAGCTCAGAGTTGGCGAAACCCTCTACCCATTCACTTTCCCATTGCCACCTGGACTCCCATCCACGTTTGAGTGGCCCGACGGGAACGTGCTCTACTTTGTGGAGGCAAAGTTGACACGTGCCAGTTGGAAGGACAAACGAGTCAGCTCTCGTATTCCAGTTGAAGGAGTGTACGACCTAAATTTGGATCCGATGGCTGTGAACGCGGTCGAAGTGAAAAAGCAGAAATACGTGAAGCACTTGTTGTCAAAGTCAGGACCATACGGGTTTACGTTCAAGTGTAGCCGAAGCGGTTTCGTGTTAGGACATTCGTTACCCTTTTCTGTGGAAATACGCAACCTCTCCAAGGTGGATTCGAGAAAACTTCGAATATCTTTGTTACAGGTATTAAAATGACAAAGGGCAATCGGTCTCATTCAAATCAGTTGCTAAACTTTAAATCATTGAATGCCATTGATATTATGAAACTTAAATTCTCAGGAAGTGAAATTAGGAGAAAGAAAATCTGTAGCTACATTAGTGGAGCAGATGAAAGGACCAGCAGTCACATCCGGAGAAGTTGTGACGTGGGAAGCACGACTGAAAGTTCCTGGAGGAATTCCTCCGACCAATTTAGGAAACGTACTGAGCTACCCTGCTGTCGTACCTGTTCTATATTTCCTTCATGTAAGTTAAGCAGTTTTTTCTTCTGAAACCATCAAAAGATGTGTCATCGTATACATGCAACTCGTGCTGTTTTTCAGGTACAATTAAGCTTAAAAAATTGTCGGGAAGATCCAATTTGCATAAAAATCCCAGTCACGATCGGAACAATTTCGCTCCATCGCCAAAGAGCGTTGTCAGTCCCAGCCTTGGACGAAACCCATAGTTCCCTGGTTCACCTTTCCAGCAACGGTCATCGGCTGGACTGCCCCATGAGCCAACTTATTCTTCCCACTGCGACAATAACCACATCCCAATTCAGTCCCCACCTTGTGTCATCCGCGAGCCTAGCCCATCATCATCACCACAATCCCCGTCCTCATGTCACTCGGGGCAGTAGCTTATACCCTTTCCACACCATTGCTCGAAGTAATCGAACTCAACCCCAACCTGTTCAAGTGCTTGGGCCAGTGAGACAGTACGAGTACTACTTTGAATACGAGGATTCCAACGGTGCCACACGGAGTGTGACCACGAGAGGGGATCCAACTCTCTTCCACAGAAGGAGACACCAAAACAATTTAGGCCATAGTCGGAATGTTGGGGGTCGTCATTTAATCCCATATTGTGCAAATTCCTATCCCGTCACGGAATCACGTAAGTATTCAGTTTATATCGACGAAAAACAACCTCATTCATTATAATCCATAATGAAACCGATAATCATAACATAACCAAAACTATTATTACTTCCGTGTAGCTCCCCCATCATATGACGAAATTTTTACTCGGGACCGGATTTCCAATTCATTATCCCTTCCCATTACTCCCCATTCCAATGCAAATAGGAGCCACGATCGCAATATCCTGCTTACCACAAACAACATTCGAGACGACCAGGTTCACGACATGCTAACAACCCAAGAGTCATCTTCAAGTGAAGATGAGGATAATGCGTCCTTGGTCTTGCCATCATTGTCAAATGATGATGGTAACAGCAGTAGTGGCAGCGGTGGTGGTGGTAGTAGTAATAGTAGTAATAGCAGTAGTGGCAGTGTATCTCCATCAAGCAGCGAGGCAGACACAGGGAGTGTGATCGACACCCACGAAGACTTTCTAAGTAGTGCCAGCAGCAGTGATAGTTGTGATGAGTTGAAGTGTCATGATTTGCAAAATAATCCTGCTGCGGATGACCATCCGTGTCCCTGTGAGAAAATTGATGCTAACAAAGTTAGAGGGATTCAAGGTCCTTGCAGCGTCTCTGCAAACTTCCAGTATGGGCCATGTAATAATGACTGTAGCAGGAATAGCTTGAATGTTATTTGTGACAGTGATGACGACAATTAGATGCGTAAAATTGTGTTTTTGTATAGTACCTTGCTCTCCTGTGTATAAGTGATTTGAACAACAAGAATTGAAGATGACTTAAACATAATAACGTACGTTTGGCGTATCTGAATATTCATTTGTAAAATCCGTTTAAATAGTCGTCTTCCTCTTTTTGTGCGTATGCGTGAGCAAACAGGTGCGGCACTCTGTGAATATGCATAAAATATTATAATACCAAACCAAAGCTTAACCTTGTTCCCATCCAGCGAGCTTGTACAATCGAGTTTCAGCACTTTTGACAATTATTATGGTAATGATGAAGGCAAGGTTAAATTTCGCTTGAATAAATATTTTCTCAATTGTTCAATCATCATCATCAACTCCACCATCGCCTCCTCGATTACGCGTTTTCTCTTACACACATGTCATCTCTCTCTCATCTAACAATTTGAAAGAGCGTTAATATGAAAAATTCAATAATATGTACAACTTCCATTATATTCACACACGAGGTCTACAACAACAATAGCTGGCAAAATAATGATTATTATTACGAGGGAGGATAATGCATTTGATTTATTACAATCAGATACAAGATTTGAAAATCCTTAAAAGGGAAAGTAAAATAGGTTTAATAAAGTCTACCACCAAAGCTTTGAAACTTGTTGATGCCGAAATCCTATCAAACAGATAAAAAAAGATCAACTCAGCAGGTATATAAGAAGGGGTGTAATCCACAAGCGTAACTGTTTTTAGGCACTACAAAAATGATTTCATAGTTGCGAATGCTATTGTGAAATCTATACAATGTGCGCACCTAATTATAACTTGAGATCAGGTTTAGTTTAGTTAGGCTGCTATCATCAGCATTGAATGAAATGACGAGAGCTCTATACATGCTCTACCCTATCTTGCTTACTGCTTAGAAGCATAAACTCCCATTGTGAACTTCACCTTTAGAATGAAAGCGATTTTTAAAAATAAAAATATAAAAAAAACTTTCGCTTTCTTTAATTAACTTTTGACTTTGCTATTTTTATGAATCAAAAAAAAAGTTGGCGAAACTTTTGCCATTTACAAATTGTTTCAATAAATCATGTTTGCTGATTACGGTAACAACTCTGCATCGAGTCGGTCGGTATTCAAAGTGTTTAACAGAAAAAAAAGAAATTCGTTGATTATGTACATAAACAATTTAAGATATCAATGAAGCGATTAAACTTATGCATTTATAATGACATGGACTT
>JAANSN010001438.1:0-33533 GCA_036850665.1 Dicranocentrus wangi
TTTTTTAAAAATAATCTTTCGCTTCCATACCTTCAAGCTTCCTTTACATCAGAACTACGTATTTAAGAAAAACTGTAAACTATCTGCTTTCCATACTTTCTCAAACGTATTGTTTGTAAGGATCCTTCCTGCGCATTGCTAACAACTCCGTACTTGATTCTAAAAACTGACTGGGTATTAACTAAAGCTCAATGGCTTTTACATGTAAATTACTACTGTAACTACGTAGGAAGTAGTCTACTACGGAGAAAGTCTTAAGGTTACGTTTTTCATTGGAATAATACTGCGACTAGACACGCGATCCACCTTTGACTTATACCTTTCAAAACAATAACTAGTCCAGAACCTATTACCAACATGTCAATTATTATTATTACTCGGTGCTGATAACAGGGTTGTCCGATTCCAGCGTGGAACTACTCCGCCAGCAGCAGCACAGGAAATCCCATAGTTATGAGGATACGCGAAAGTGCATGCATGAGTTGTTGTAATATGCTATTGATTTGCCATAAATTGTACATATGACTTGAAGATTAATGCTGTTCAGGTGTAATGTCATGAAAACTCGAAATTTTCACTAATCTGCGCAGAGATAAATGGTCTACTTGGCACAAAGTTTGTTTGGCAGAGAGAGAGTGCAACACTGACCTTGGCGGCCAGGTCGGGAAATGCCAAGTGCATCCATTAAATTCAATATTATGAGAATAAATTTTGAGCTCGTACTACGATGACTACTACACACTGCTTTATTTTATTTTACCAGAAGAAGTTTTTTTCTTCCAGTTTATAACGAATAATTGAAACACTGACATTGAAAATACAGCGCTGAAAAACTCAACTTAAATTATTATTATAACATGTTATTGTATATGGCCATGATTTATGATTACAGGGTTATGTACTACTACTTACAAAAAGGTTTTTCTTTTTCAAAACTCCTCTGCTCACGCAACTTTATTATTACTTGTTGGATGTCTCACCTAATTTAAGTAAGGATATAGCATACAAAAAAAAGTCTGCATAAATGTGTTACGCTTGGGATTCTGTGACTCGGGTTTGATACAAGTTTTTCCAAGCATAAAACTGAGAAATTGTTTTTTGTGACTTTTCACAACATGGACTTTATTCGTGACTTCATTAAAATCCGACAAAAGTCGGAATGCCGGTGGACCTTAAAACTAATAATACTATTTCAAAAAAAAATATTCTGCTACTACATTCAAGAGGACGGAGCAGGAGGATAACATCAGTTTTTCTTTCATGGTAAAAATATTTGAACTAAAAGAGTCTACTCTACACACAGCTTAAATTATACATTATACACGACATCCCATTTTCCTTCTTCGCTGTTAATATATATTATGCATTATTATAGAACCCGGCTTTAAAAATTGCGAACATTACCTACACACATTTGGTGTGTACGTTGTTATATGTGTGAAGGAATGTGTGCAGAGCCCCGTTAAAACACTGAAAACTACAGAGAAATTACGACTATTTTCTACTAACATCACACGTTTCTAATATTCGGAGAAAAAATGGGATTTTCCTTCTTTCTGTGAGGAGAAATGTCTTTTAATATGGCATTAGTGAAGAACATGGAATTGGAAAGGCTTCTTTTTCATCATCTCTCCACCACCATCTCACTCACTACTTCCCATTCATTTCCTCTTGTTTTGTGCAAGCATGCAACTCTGGCTGGCATGCAAATCCTTAATATTCACGGCTTACATATTGTACACGTATATTTGCACAAAAGGGAACACGGGGTAATAAGTTACGAGCATTTTCTCTCCACTACTCCACTCTCATCATTGTGAATCGTCCACGTTGAATCCATTCCAAGAAGTTCTTTTAGTATGCGGAAAACGTAATAGTATTATATGGCAATCAATCATTGTCCTCTCTCTCTCTGAAGGATATACTACATTAGGGGAAACAACACGTAGCACACATATTGTAATAACAACCTTCTTCTTACACTTCTTTTTACCTACATTTCACCTGAAAAATGACTGTCTATTATTACATTTTTATACATGAATTACACTTTAACCTTAGTCTGTATTATTATGTCTATGCGAAGCTAGCTAGTGTTACATCAAAAAAGGAGGTCTTTGCAAAGTTCGCAAATAGAGATGACACAAGAACCAATATTTCACTCATATTGTGCCACGGCCATTCAGGGAGTGAATGTATACAAATTATTACAAATTACGGTTTCCCTTTGCGAATCGCAAATGTAGGCTAACATAATAACTATACTATTCTATATATTTCTAGTTTATTTGTACAAGGCTAGAGCGGCAGACTATACATAATACTTTTCAAATGTAAAAATATTACCAAAACATGATAACCTAAGTTTCTTTTCCCGATTCCTTTCTTTTCCTTTATATATCCTATGCTTGGTTTGCTATTAAATGCATAATAATAATAATAATAATAATAATATCCGTTCCTCATCTGGTTTATAGTTCAGTCGTCTCAAGATGTTTCTTGAGTATGAGGCACGGGGCATTTTGCTGATCGATACGATTGGTATAAATCAAATTACGATGATAGGTTCGATTCAGGTCATTCCTCCGTGAAATATCCGATCCTCCGAAACTCCTCATGTGAGACGACGGAGGAGAAGCGGACTCTGTGGCGGTGGTTGCGATCGCGTTCTCGTCGAGGGAGTCTCTCGCCTCAGAGTTATCACTGGAAAATTACATTTTATTTTTGAGTTACTAGTTCCTCTCTCTCTCTCTTTCTCAAGTTCAATATTCTTTACACTCTACTCTAAAGTCAATTTTATTCTGTGAAACGATGAGATATCCTTCACCTTGGATGTTTCTAGCGATAATATACTCTATCCACAACTGACGTAAATGCACTAGAATTGCGTTGTTGTTTATACAGAAAAAAAGCTCTACTCTTCTATATCTAATACACAGACATGTATTCATGTATCACCAACCAACTTTCTCAAGCTTCAAAAATACATCATCATCATCATCATCACACATACAACACATCAAAAATATATTTTTAACAAGGCTATGTACATGTATCCTGATCAAACGAGATAGGAAAGCTAATCAAATATTGGTCTGGTATCCAGAGAGCCGCCGCTAAAACTGCGGAAAAAAAAGATTCCAGACGAACCCCAAAAAAATGTGTGTACAAAAACTGTAAAACTAATCAGTGAGATGAGTTAAGCTTACTACATGCTCAACGTGTCTGAACATTTGGACGTGATGCATACAACACAACGCCTATATATCTACTCTAAACGATACAAATACGGGCATGTTTCCCCACTTTCAACAAATTCCCACAGACAAGTTGCTTTCACCACTTTAAAAGTTATATATTCCCTCCCTGCAACCTTTAGCATTAAATTACTCGCGAATAAAAAAAAATATACATCGAAGCTCCAAATAGATTTTAGCCCAACAAAACGAGAGAGGAACCACAAAAGAGCTGATCACGTTTCCACGATTAAGCAATGGCATACAGCTGTCTCGGGAAATGAAGACGCGTAGTCAAGTTGGCTCTGATGGTGGTGTGTATCACGGGGAACACGTCGATGAAACTTCTTTTTCAAGGCAGAGGTTACTACAAATTTAATGTGAACTTTATCTACGGGACTCGCGTCTGGCCGAGAGGAAGTGCAATTACGTGTTACTTTCGATCATCATATCGCATCACAACAACACTAGAATTGCCAGTGGTAGAGGCAACAACTGCTGTTGAGGTAGAGCTAGGAGCCGCATTAACTGATTCACTACAAAAAAATTACCCAAATCATAAAAAACATATATACAATATGTACAAAGGCCACAGGCAGAAGAAAAAAACCATTTCAATCGCCAGAAAAAAAGTGGAAGCCAGAAGAAAATTGTTGATGAGCCAAAAAAAAATTCTTATCCACATAGCAAAACCCTTTTTTGACTAGCGTATCCAACCTAACATAAAAAAACGTATAGGAGTAAAGCAAGTGGAGGCAGAGCTATAAAGCGGAGAAAAAAAAATCGGCAAAAGGCAAAAGGAGCACACATAGATCATCATGCAAAGCATATCACCGTTATCACAGTCGAGTCCTTGTATCATATCATTCATTCTCTGACACAGTTCAAGATCATGAACACATGCACCGCACCGTCGTCGCGGAAAAAGTGAAACGCATTATATAATATGGTCTCTATAATAATGTTCTACCTGAGTGAATCCTCCTTGCACCATGTGTTATGGTAGGCTTGCATCCATATGGGATTAGATCCTTCGTTGCTCATCAGATTCGTGTTAGGCACATTTCCCGACCTTGGCAAAATCGTGGAGCTCGAGCCTTTAGTGTTTTCCATTCCGTGAAGTATGAAAAACCAAAAAAGAGAGAAGAAAGGGCACATGAAAACACACTACTCTTGCATTATATTTTGGGTTATTTGAAGTTGATTAGTATTCCGCTGATGAAAGCGGCATCTCATCTCAGAACATGCCAGGAAAATTTGTATTGCAATGGAATTTCCCCAGAAACAAGTGGTCTAGGCACTAGACGAGACATGTCCATCAAAGATAAAAGAAATCCCAGGAAGAGAGGGAAAAAAATCCAGTGGATTTTAGCAGACCAGAAAAAGCGAAAGACTATTATAATATAGGAAACTGTGCAAACCGCTGCTACTACCTACGTACATGCTTTCAACATTTTATACGGACTATTATCAGTGGGGAGATGCCAGGTAATGGAGATTTTTACGAGATAGGATTTTTTGTCAGAGATTTACAAAAAAGTTGGCATGCATTGCGTAACTTTTTACGGGGAAAAGTGATCTCATGCACAGGAAGGGAGAGATGAAAGTTGCTTCTGGGAAGTAGATTACATTTTAGCTCATTCCAGGTTGTAGTAATGGCACAATGGCCTAAAAGTTGGTTGGTGGTAGGGAGGGAGGGAGGGAGGGAGTCAGGAAGAGTGCTAAGCGGAGGAGGACGAGGAAGCGGGACATTATGCATTATGTATATAAGTATAAAATTATTATTAAAAGTATAAAAAAAAGTATGACTCTACTTTACGAGAACTAGATATAAGGCACAGAGAGCGAAGGGGACACGAGGAGCACACAATACAGAGCAGAGATGACAACAGCTAGAGGAGAAGAGAGTGTAGGCGGATTTTGATCAACAAGAGAGCGGATTCTAAAATGAGGAAGGATCTTTTCAGTCAAGAGTCCGAAGATGAGGGGACGAGATATTCAGCAGGCTCAAAGAGAATGACAGAAGAGGAGCAGCTCTTATTATGATTAGTATTATAGCCGTTGTTGTTGTAGCCACTATAACAGCTCAGCTTTCTTTTGCATCTTTCACTAGGGTTATTGCTAGTACCGTATGCATTCGCCGTGGCAGCCTTCAACTGTCTTTGATACTTGGCGCGTTGGGCGAAGCAGAGGGAGATGACCACCAGTAGGAGTAACGCCAGGAATAATGAGGATCCCGTGGCATAGACGAGGAACAAGCTTTTTGTGTCTTCTGACGCTTTATTCGCTGCCAAGACGTAAGTGGACCCTTGTGTATCCAAAACATTAAAGTCTTTGAACAACTCATCCAACTCCTCAATATTCAGGTCTATGAGCTTCAACACATCCTCCACCTCAAGAACGGCGTTCTGCTGAGGATGCACAAGGTGAACGTAAAAATCTGTTTTGGTCTTGTCAACGGAGCCGTCCTTGTTCTCGTGGTACTTGAAATTCTCGTCAACATTTACTATGAGACCAGTTACATTCCCAAGTGTCCTTGTGAACGACTCGGCTTGCTGACGAACTTCCTGGGGGCTCATTCTCACGACAATTTTCACCTTTTGATCGTCCCGGAGCAGATATACCAGGGCTTTCGCTCGGTCCGTGAGCCCGCCTGTGTCATTCACGCCTAAATTGATGACAAAGTGACCTTTCATATCTGGCTGGGGATCAAAAGCGAGGCTGATCGCGCCTGTTTTCGCGTCTATGCTGAATAGCGGGTTGTCATTGTTAATTAGGTGGCTGAGGCCTTCGGATAACGACATGGTGATCGGGTGGATTATAAAGTATCGCAGTTTTGCATTCGGAGCCGAGTCCGCGTCTGTCGCTGTCACTCTCATGAATTCCGTTCCATAGTCGGTGCTCGTAGAAACACCTCCGGTAAACACTTTCTTGGCGAAGCGGGGTCTAAAAATACAATCAAAAGGGGAAAAGTTCATAATGGAAAAGTGATGTTGTTGGGATTCTGCTGAAAAACCAATCTGCGCTGCATTATATTATTTTCTGCATTCGCGCAAAAAAGTTTCTTCTAGCTTCCTATACATCCATCTAACAGCATGAATATGCTTTTCTATTTTCCATCCAACAACCTCTAAAATGTTATTATTATACAGTCATTTTCTCGCGGAAATTGAAAAGACTCCAACTACTGGAGTCGTCCAACAACAACGACATAAAAGTAGGTTACGTACGGATTGTCGTTGACGTCCACCACTTTAATTACGACCCTTAGCAAGGACGTTGCCTCAATCCGAGATACGTCAATCTTACTGACGTCCACATGACAGTCCTCAGTGGCGAAAACCACGAGAGTGTGATTACTCTCTTTCTCACGGTCCAGTTTCAGCTTCGTTATCAGTACATGAGTTACTGGATCAATGTAAAAGAACCGCTGCGAGTTGTTACTGCTCCTTTCAGGAAGTAAGAAGTAGCACACTTGAGACGTCTTTTTCTCCTCTTCGTCTTCATCATCTCGGTCCACCGTGGAAGGCAGCTGGATACGTTCCTTCCCAGGTGGAGCATTCTCTGCAACCATTCATATCAAAATATATACATAGTATATTAGAGCTACAGTACTTTTATAATCTGTCATATGTGTCTAAAATATACTCTACCAGAGGAAAAGTCTTTATTTTTTGTTGAGTTAGGAGGGACTAGAGAGGGGAAAGTGTTATTAAAGTTTTTTTCTCCTGAAAAAATAAGTTATTGGGTCCGCTTGGGAAAAGTTTGAACAGGGAAAAACAAACAACATATATGGAATATTATGAGAATATACACAAGTCATTGAAGTATAGCTAACGGGTTGCGTGATTTCTTTCGAGAGTAACAAAATAGGGGAAAGTCGGCGGTGGTGAAAAATTGTGTAAAAAACTATTTTTTCTGCACCTGTAAGTTGAGTTGCAAACTCTGGTTGCGTAAACGCCGGCTTGTAGTCATCAATATTTTTCACCAAAATCGTCAGATCCAGTTCGGAAGAGAGCGGTGTCGGAATCCCCAAATCGTAGGCTTCAATCCGGAGCTGGAAGGAAAAAAAATAGAGGAAAACTGTATTCCTTCTACAAAACGCAAGTCGTTTTTTTCGTGGTAAGATAACCCGGGTAGGAATTATCCCTTGTTCCAGACGGATGTTTATATAGGTTTCATTGGGCTGAGACATGAATGATGACAAACATTTCGTAAAAGTGGAAGAACATTGGTTTCCGAATTCATTTAAGCTGACAACGATATATTCGGATTGAAACGGTTAGAGCAAGAAAAATGACTCCTTTCTAGAGCCCCTTTCTTTGAGGATAAATTGTTGTTCCAACTTTTAAAAGCATGTATAAGGATCTATAAAATCCCCTACCCTATGGACTTTACAGACCAACCCAACCCAAATGTTCAATAACAAAATCTTTAAAGTGTTTTGAAAAAATAAGCGTTACGGACGGACAGACAGACGGACAGACGGACAGACGGACAGACAGACGGACATGGCAAGATCATAAGCTCGTCTTTGCTTCGCAGCGAGCTAATAATAAGCTTAGTGATAAGGATTGAATTGAGGATATATATAATCCCAATCGTAGACGAGGCAAAGAGGATCATCGTCATCATCATCATCATCATCATCATCCTCCCAAGACAAAAGTTAAAAACGTACATGGTAAATCTTCTGTTTTTCTCGATCCAAGGGCTGAGCTAGCGTGAGAACTCCGGTGGTAGGGTCTATATTGAAGGCTTCCCAGTGTCGGGAAAACTCTTGCCGAAACTTGTAGCGAACCACGCCATTATTGCCAATATCCGAGTCTACGGCACGTACTTGGAGTATTGTTGAGCCAACAGTTGCGTTCTGGATTCGGGAATGTTGTGACAGAAAACGTGACAAATTAGCAATACACAAAAAAAGGAAATATAGGAAATATAAAAAAAAACTTTTACGGGATGTTTTGTGTTGCCTCGCTTTGCACAAAAGTGCCCGGTTTGCTAAGCACATTTACGCGGAAATCAATGAAATCATGTCACAAAAAAAACTTTTATTCCACTACCGCACTCCCATTCAGGACGTTATTACATAGTGTTCTCGGTAAAGTAAACACCAAACTAAATTTTGTGCTGCGTGGGCTTGTTTAATGTGTACAAACTACAAAGGGATTTTCCAAGAAGGCTTACCTCAGGAACACGAATCGTGTAATTCTGGGACGGATTAATGAACACGGGCTGAAACGAGAAAAGATGGGACTTTTAATAATGACAGTTATTGGCCAACGACCAGGGAAAAATATATAAATCAGAATTGAACACATATGCTCTACTCCGCTCCGACTTTGTGCACACGTTAGGGTTAGAGCATCTTTCATCACAATTCCATATGCCCATTTATTCTTTATATTTCGACATAGTACGAGTTTCAGTTTCATTGCGAAACTTGGTCACTTACCTTTTGATCATTGAAATCTGTAAAGAGAAAACCAAACAAAAACATGATGAGGATGAAATATGTAAATGGGAAATTCTTAGAAAGGAATGTGGAATATGCGGCGGGTGCAAACAAGCTCGTCAGTTCGCCGGTATTATTGAGGTTGGTTGTATAACACCTCAATGGTTATTGCTTACCGAGAATGCAGATTTTGAAGTGTTTGGTGGCGACATTTGGTGGATTTCCCCCATCCATTGCATCAATAATGAGAGAATAGTTGCCATAAAATCCTTTGAGCGATCTGGCTGGTATAACTTTCGCAATGTTTTTCCCTTGTTCCAGTTTGAATAGCCCTAGCTCATTTCCCGACTTGATCTTGAACGAAATCCAGCCATTTGGAGTGTTCTCGTCGTCCCCTGCGTTCAGTGAAATTACAGGAATAAAAAGGATGAGTCAGATGAGAGAGAGAGTGAGTGAGTGAGTGAGTGTTCGAGATAGTCTGGAGTAGACAGTTTACTCGCAGTAACGAGGACTTTTCAATAATCCTTCCTCAATAATGGACGACTTTCGCCAGCCATGTTACAAAACAGATAAATCGCATCTAGTCTCTAGTAAAAGCGGTAGTAGTAATATATGTACTTTTCCTTCTAGTAAAATTTCGGAGAACCGAAATTTTTCTTTTATCGCACACTCAACGCTCTTGTATATATCTCTACCATAAAGTCTGACAAATTCTCAGAGAGAGAGAGAGAGAGAGAGAGAAGAAAAAAAAAACTTTTCTTCTGGGAAGCCATCAAACGGTGTTTTCAAGTGGAAGTTTGCATGCATGAATTCTTGCGGATGGCGAACATCCCTGCATTTTATATACTAGCTTGAGTAGTTAGACTATTAAAATAATGTCCCTAGTTGGAAGAATGAATGTTCTTTTGCAACGTGCCAACAATGGCGGAATGTGCTCTGCTGCACGTTAGATCATGTGTAGTACCTACGACTTTTCTCACTCACCATGTATATCCAGTGTATAATTCATTTTAAAAGAATGTGTGAAGGCTGTTAAAGGAGTAGTAAGTAATGGAAAATATATAATATGAAAATGATAAAGTACCATCTCTAGCTCTAATAGTCATGATGACATCCTCATGGAATTCCGTGACCGAATTACAAGAGTTAGGATCTTCTCGGTTGATATCATCCTCCAAGAACTTGGGAGCTTGGTCGTTTGTATCCAAGATGTTTACTGTGATTTGTTTGAACGCATTCCGGCTTTCACCGGTGGCATAGCCATAGCGAAAGTTGTCAAATGCTTGGATTACCAGCGCGTAACTTGCTTGCTCTTCCCGATCCAGCGGTTCAGCCACTCCGATTTTGCCAGTTTCAGGATCCACTGAGAATTTCCCGTTGGATGAGGTTCGATCCAGCAGATAAGTAATTTTCCCGAAGCTCCCAAAATCTGCATCGCGTGCCTCGACTTGTGCCACAACTGTACCCACGGGAGCGTCCTCTTTCACTTGGATACTTGAGACGGCGTCGATAAACACGGGCTAAATTGAGCGTGGAAAAAAAGTATATATACTTCATACGACTGACTCTATGTAGTACAAGGTACACATTATTTGTAAGTTTGACGTCACAGGATGGGGGTCTTCAGGAAATTGCGGAAAGCGGAAGCGTTTGAGAATTGAAAAAGCAGATTGTGCTCATGTGTGCTCACTCCCTTGTTTTTGGAGATTTTTCAAACAACTTTTAGATTAAAGCCTGAAACAGAATTTCCAGACCCTAATAATAACCAAAAAAGTCTACAATCTACAATCTTGGGATGAGTAAAAGACAGAGTGTTTGCGACAAAATAAGACGAAAAAAAACTTGTTTGCATTAGCAGCATCAAATCATAATCATGGACAACCCCAGGACGCAAAAACGTGATCTTCACGTCGTAGCTTTAGCTTTCCAACATCAAACTAAATCTGCGAGGTTGTATCCAAAGACCTCCACGTTTCCAAAGGGCGGTGGTAGTGGGTTTGTAAACAATAATTTATTAATTTCCTAGATTGAGGGGGACAACTCAGATTCCAAAAATACAAGAAAAACCTCTTTCCTCTATCCCCCGTCATCTTCATCATCATATAATGATCGTGATAAGGGCTCATCCCATATTTTCCTTTCATTTCTGATTACATTGATGCGATTATGCATGCTTCGAGGAGCCTTCTTATCATAAAATAATCCGTGCCACTTTTATTGAAGGACGCAGAGCAAAGCGCGGAGAAACGACAACGAGGAGAGAGGTTATGTTTGGTTTAGGTGTGTAGAAGTCAAGTGAAAAAGGAGGAAAGTCGTCTTCTCGTGGAGGAAACGAGCCAGGGAGCATACAGAGAGGAAATTGTATTGAGATTGAAGGCTGTAAACATGTTATTTGTGCTGGCAACTTTTCCGTATTCAACTCAAGTAGTACAACATGAAAGGGAAACGGAGAGAGAAGCATATGGATAGCTGGTGGTGGGATGGGAATAATACGGAGCAAGTTTTGAAATGAAAGGATTGAAAGAAGAGGAATAAATGAGAGGAGAAAGGGAAAGATTGAGGTCCAAGAGGTAAAGTGCTTTGAACGTCTGACTGAGAACAAGTTTTTTTTTCATAGTTTGGCTTACATTATTGTCATTCGTATCTGTCACCCGTAGAATGACAGGTACTACAGCATGTCGCTTCCTTGGAATTCTTCCTGAGTCCTCGGCAACTACAGTGAAATTGATCCAATCTCGGGACTCGCGATCAATCTTGGCAGTCACTTCAATTACACCCGTATCCGGGTGGATTGCTAAGGGAAAGGATACTCCGTCCTTGTCATCCTTAGGTGGCAGTAGAGAATACTTGATTGTTCGGTTGAGATCAGCATCATCCGCTGTGACAGTAAGCACAGCTGTGCCTTCCTCTGTGTTTTCCGGAATGGATGCGTAATACGGATTTGATCTAAACACCGGGTCATTATCATTAACGTCCAGGACATGGACGATCACAACGGAGTGAGCCAATTGCGGCCCGGTGGCAGACGCAACGTCTTCCACGACCAGGGCCAGCTTTACAGTTTCTATCATTTCCCGATCAATTGCCCGTCCACCTGTTTTCAGCGTCCCGTCAACCGCGTCCAAAACAAAGAAATTGCTGAGCTCGGCATCACGTAGCAGAATCCCTCGCTCATCTCTCGCCTCTGAAATGTTGAAGTTGATGCTGTAGCGGAGAATGGCATTTGAGTCGGGATCCGAGGCACGAATGTTTGTTATGTAATATCCGGGGGGAGAGTTTTCCAAAACTTTTGCGTGGAATATTCCTCCTCCGTTGGCATTTCCTCCCATTGCCCCTATTGCCGCTGCGGATCCTCTCGCCCCGCGAGAGTCAGCAGAGGATGACTGCAGTTGTTGTTGGCCAGGATTTTCCAAATCATTAAACTCAAACTTTGGAAGCTTGTTATTGATGTCTTTGATGGTGACGTTTAGAATACAGGATTTTTCACTTTGCTTTCCGCCCCCGTCCAGCGCGACAACTTCCAGAAGGTGGTACGGCTTCACGTTGTAGTCGAGCACGGCTCCTGGGGCAAGTCGAACAGTGCCCGTTTCCGGCTCAATCACAAACTTATCTTGAGCCCCATGCTCAATCCGGTAGAAAACTCGGTTGAAAGGGCTGGAACCATCCTCATCCGTTGCTTCAACCGTCATTATCGTTGTTCCCCCAGCCATGTCCTCCCGTATTGTTTTCGCATGGTACAGCTTTGGGAAGACAGGCTTCCAATCGTTTACGTCAAACACGAACAAGGTGAGGAAAGACAAGGAGAATTGTTGCGGCTTGCCCATGTCATTCGCCCGTATCGTGAAGTTTAGTCGTTTTACGTTCGCCGACGGGTTGGATCTGGAAACGGGCAACTTTTCAAAGTCAATTGACTTCGACACCTTGACTCGACCTGAAAGGCTGTCCACTTCTAACCAGTTCTCATCATTTCCTGCCACTATCGAGTAGTGGATCTCACTGTTCACCGTCTCTGCGTGGGGTTAAGCGAAAACAACATCATCATGTGAAAAAAAGATGAAAGGGAACATAAAGAAAAAACCTATACCAATATATTACTTTCTTTAAGAAACAACCAAAGTTTTCAACTTTTTGTTGCAAGTAGTAGATATAATTTGAGCTTGTCATGTCATGGGATTTCGACAAAACGAAAAGCTTCAAAAGAATATAATTTATTGCTTTGCACAATCTCAACTCAACAGCATGAGTAACAAAACTTCATTTATTATTATTATTATTACTTTGAAGGCGCATTTACCCTTTAAATCATCATCTCTCGCTTGGAAGCGCAATGGGGAGACAAATTCCTTTTCGTTTTCAAAGATTCGGGCTTCATAGCGTGACTGCAGGAATACCGGCCTGAGAATTACGCAGAAACCAGAGAAAATGATTTTTTTATGATTATGTGTTCTGTCGATTGATTTAGTGCCACTAAGATCACAAATTACTGTATAATTTTTCACTTATAAATCAGGCAAAAATTGCCAGTCATGTTTAATCGAATGCATGCGTATGCAAACGTGTTGTTCTTGCTACAAAAATGGAAAGTGAGTGAAAAACTAGAAATAAAAAAAGTATGGGGATATAGCAGCAGTTTGTGTCTTGATGGTATTTATATATGCAAATTTATTTCTTACGCGTTGTCATTTTGATCGAGCAACACAATGACGATTTGTACGCTATTTCTGAAATTTAAGACAAACATAATATTATTTCTAAATTACAATGCACAGGATAAAATAAAAGCTTACTTGCTAATTTCGTGAAATTGTTATAACCTCTAGCGGGGTACACTAAACTTAACTTCCTGGTTGTTACAAACAAGAGAGCGAGAGAGAGAGAAAGAACTTTGTGTTTTTTGTCTAAGATCATCATTATTACCTGTTTCCCCTTCCACCATTGTCTTGAGCTTCCACAGTTAAATAGTATACCGGGCTCAGTTCTCTATCCAGTAAAGTTTTATTGCTCTTCTTCACCGTAATGATACCTGCCACCGGATCCAAGTTCAGCCTGTGAGGTACAACAACAATGAAAAAAGTAGTCAGAATTTCAACTTATTATTATGATTTGCGATACAAACGGCAATTTATTTTCAGTTTTTGATTACAAAATGCCCCGAGATAATTAGCGTGTTTGTTTTTGTTAAAACATCATCTCATCTCCTTTGCATGATTTCACCCTAATCAATCCTGAAATCATTGCTTATAGTCTAATCCCAATTTCAAGGTAAAAGCATTCACTTTTTGCCTACTTACTCATTAGCAATGGAACCAGTTAAACCCGTGTAGCGAATCCCTTCCGTGCCATACACGCCAGAATCCTTATCCGTGGCTTTAACTTGGACCACCGTTGTTCCGGGAGGTGAGTTCTCATTTAGACGAACTTGGTAAACTTCCCTCTCGAACTCTGTATATATAAATTTAATTAATTACACGGCCATTACGCTTTTGTTCAAGTCCTATGCAAGCAAACACTCGCCGCTCGCTGGGAAAACTAAACGGGCCAAGTTCTCCAATAACGTGTATTTTGAACATAATATCAGCCTATTATTCCAGCTCAGACTTCAGACAGACAGTGGTTTTCACTTGCGTCTACCTTACTTTCATATTGTTTACATTTCAGTCTCCGTCGGTCGGTCGGTAAAACGATATAGTCTCAAAAACTTGTATAATTACACATGCCAAAACCAGGGCTAGTGTTTTGTTTCATGATGAAATTTATATTATAATTCTACGACTTAATTTGCCAAATCCATTTTGACGACAAGGTCCATTCAATTTACTAGTTGGGAGTTGTAATCAACAATTTAAATTATAGCAAAATCCTAATTAGAATGAGGTCCAAAAACAAGTTTCTCCATAAACTCTAATTTGTTTCATGTAAATATAATTACATATATACCATATGTGTAGTAATAAGGCAAATCTCAAAAGGATGAAACTCAAAACAAGTTTCAAGAATTTCGTGAGCGTCCATGAGCTACATAACATGAGCCTCTTGTTCATGACATTGGATCCAACTTTCCATTAAAGTCTTCAAAGTATTCATGATGAGGAGCTCTCTCATGAGGATTCGATACCTACGCCCGTATTTGATTATTTACTTTTACTGCAATTATGTACATGTCGCAAATACTTACTACTAATGAAGGACTTTTGGGCACACAAAAGTTCATGGGTGGCGAGGCGGTGGTGTGCCAACAAAAAGCCTTTAATTACCATATGGTATAATACACAGAGAGAAACTTATAAATGTTGCATGGAAAGAGAAATAATATGGAATTTATTACCAGGAAAGTTGTCGTTTGTGTCAGTCACGTGGACTGTCACTGGAACTTCCGCAACTCCTTCACCGGACACTTCCTCTGCAACCAGCTTGAAGTTGATTTCTAATACGTATAGTTAAGGAAAATTTTCGCGTATTACAATTACTTCCTGGTACATTAATAATGCATTTTGATGACCCTTTCTTAAATACCTTTAAGTCGCTCATAGTCAAGTCTTGCAGGGTTTTTGACCCTGATCAGAAAGGAAACTTGGTTGATGCCCTCCGCAGGGGTGACTTCGAATACACCCCCATCACCATCAGTCCTAAGCCGGAAGGTTCCATTGAGTCCCTGCCATATTGATAACGCAACGTCAAGTACATGTGCACAATTACTATTACCTATGATTATTGTTTTATTATATAAACCATCAAAAGTATAAATCAAGTGTGGGCCAAACCTATGGCACCAGCAAATGACACGGTTAACCGTTAACCGTACCCATGTCCTTATTTTGCTACACATTGGTTTACACGGGCCCATTACATTTCATTAAGTGCCCAAAATCTTTTTTGCATGAAACCACAATTTTATTTAGGCACAGAGTGCATCGTTCAAAGGGAATGTGACTGACATGTTTAAAATTTATTTTCGAAACAAAAAACATAATGGCTCAACGTACCAAATCACGATCATAGACTTCAGGAACAGAACTCCCCAGAAAGGTGACGGGAACGCCTTCTTGACTATTCTCTGGTATTTCCGCTACATACGAGTCACTCTTAAAAGTCGGCCTACACCACAAAACAAAATTGAAAAAGGTAAGTGTGGACGTTTCTCTTCTGATATGAAAATGATGTGGTGAGGCATTCAACATTCATGCATATTTTTAGATAATGACGGACTCTGTATCAAATCTTGAGGATTAGGGCAAATTATATTTTAAACATGACTAATAATTTTGACACAAGCTGTCCGTCACCCGTAATTAAAATGACCAAACTTGGACACCACCACGCACACAGGCAGGGCAGCAGCGGAGCGCCAAGCATTTATGAAAAAGGTACAAATTTCTCTCTCTTACTTACATTTCATCATTCACATCGAGAAGACTGACAACGACGGTGGTTTCCACAGAAGGCCTCGGTGTCACTTTACTTTGCTCTGTGGCCTGCAAAAGTTCATAAATTCATAATGAGCTTTCATCTCATCCTCATTAGATATAAGTTTTCCTTGTGCATCATCATATCATACTTCATTTCATCCTATCACTCTTGTACAAAACGCGGAGAGCCTTTCCATCATCTTTCTTAAAGGAGTCGACTATTTTGCCGAGGATTTTAACCAAATGTGTGTGTGTGTGTGTGCGTACATTGCAGTACATTATACACATAATACACAATTCCTCCGACACTAATTAACGTTGAAGGGTAAAGGACTCGGCAAACATTTTCACATCAACTGCATATAATAATGCTGCTGCAAAATGACTCATAATAATAACAACGCTACTATTTTATGGTTTACTTTGGTTGCAAATTACGGAGAATGAATGATTTTAAGGGTTCACGACCTATACACCACCGTTGCACGCCGTGATAATCCATATTAAGCTGTATAAACAAGTATCTCGCTACATGTGCAAGTGCTCATTTTGTGCGCTTGCAAATATTTCCTTGTTGAATGCACCAATTTTGAGAGGAGAAAGTCGTTTTTGTGGTTTAGACTTTTGTTGTAAATTAATGTGGAAAAGTAGAATAATTTGTGTAAGGTTATTATTGATTCGGTTTAGATAGAGACTCATATACTCTAGAAATCAGATGCACGTGTGCAACGTGATTCAATATGAGATGGTTTTTGGTTTGGTCGACGACGAGGTCGATGATACTGACTGATGATTGTTGGAGGCATATGATTATGACAACTTACCACAATGTGAAGAACGTATGAGCCACCTTTGACACTCTCCCTGTCGAGTGGAGCTTTTGTGAACACAATTCCAGATTGCGAGTCGATCCCGAAGAGGTCCTTTTCGTTCATGAGATCGTAGTGGATTGGAGTGTTTATTCCGCGGTCCCCGTCGACAGCTCGAACTAAATATATATATAGATATATCGTTTTTAGGTGATTCGATGTAGATCATTTCATTTCATTTAATTATACAATAAAACCGCGATTATACAAGTTGCATGCATGTTAATCAACTTTTGTTTGATGCCATGATAAGTTCCTTTTGATTTCAAGGTCAAGTTATACATGCATAATAAGCAAATACTATTTCAAATTAGATGTGTAATATGTCTGGACCCACAAAACCACGTCAAACGTTTAATTGTTTACCTTGTAAAACAAAAGTGGACACGGGCACATCTTCTCGAATCCTTGTAACCGGTGGTATTGCCACAAAGGCCGGACCGACGTCCTCCACATCAATCACTTGCACAACCAACGAAGCCACAGCCTGATTAATCTAAATTTTCAAATAAAGTTATACGTCATTAAACTCCGTACCCGCCCCCGTATTATTCACAAACTCATATACAAAGATAATCACCTCATCTCTTTTTTATCGTTTGTACAGTAGCCTCAAAGCAATATAAATGAAACACCTACGGCAAGTAGCAACAACAGAGATGCTAAAAGACTTATTCATCAGAAAAACAGAAAACGTGTGCCATCAACTTTCTTCCAAGACGTTTATTATCTTTACGTGTCATCTTTTTTACAACAAGCTAACACTTCAGCCCTTAGAGCGGAATTCAGGCAAGCCGGTCGTATAAGCATCCTCCCAAAAACCAAACACCCTCCATTTTTCACATTTGTATAAGCATTAATGCATTCGAATAAACAAAATGTGGTAAAAAATGTCTTTCTCTCGGTGAGTAGGGCGATTATCGTTAATAACTTAAAATTATGGATTATAACTGTCATTATGCATCTTGGTTTTTTTTCTTCAAAATAAAAAATGTTACAAAAAATGCAATGTACTTATACGTACGCTCATTTTTGTTATCAAGCAAACACCGCGTCAAGTCAAGGTAAGTAAAATTTACACATTTACAAACTATGTGACTATGTTTCTAGTGTTATATTATGAACCTTTAGACATAAAATGTGTTGGCAAGCTCATAAAAAAGTCATCTAATGAGGTGTACAAACGAAATCATTTCAACTAGGCATACCTACCTACACACGCATACCAACAAGAATGACTTACTGAAATTGTAAAAAGAATGTGTGTAGTGTGGATATATACCTGTGCAGCCGTCTCCGCTCTATCTGACGCGATAATCCGAACTTGATGCAGAAACTTCTTCTCGTAGTCTAGAGATTTTACCAGCTTGAGCACAGCCTGACCATTAATAGTGCTCAGAGTGAAGAGATCTTCATCCCCCTCTTCCACTTGGAGTTTGTAGATAACCTAATTTAGAACAATGCCAAGAAAATATTAAGCAAGTAATTAATTAGGAGAGGGGAACACACGACTTTAGCGCAATATTACATGAGCGCTATTGTGCAATTTACACTTAATACATTGATTGTTGTTGCCAAGTTTTGCACATTTTCATTCATTTAAAAAAAGAAGTTTGTAGGACTTGTGTTGTCTTGTCTTACTTGTCCGTATGGCCCTTCGTCCGCATCTGTCGCAGTGAGTTTAGCCAGCACCTGCGGAACTTGACTATTTTCAGGCACTTTGATTGTTGACTGGTACGGCTGGAACACGGGGCTATCTGAAAATTGTCATTTGACAAGAAAAGTGTCAACTCATTAGTGTCAATTTAGGTTAATGCTGTGATGTTACATACAACCATCATTGCCTTTCGTAAAATCATTATTTATTATCCTATTGTTATTACTGTCATTCTGGTCCTCCACAAGAACGAGCATTGATTGCTGAACCGGCTCTGCCAGTTTTCCATCACTTAGCGTCAAAATGATCATGTACTCATCTTGAACCTAGAAAAAAAATAACATGAAAGTCGATTTTTAATTCGTTGTTTGGCCAAATTTGACAACAAAAAGTTACAAAACAATCACTAATCCGTGAGATACATTGCCCTTGAATATCATATACAAATGGATTGTGGTGGTTGCGGAGGATATGTGATGTGTACGTGCTGTAATCATTAGTGTAATAGTAGACTTCGTCTTTTTGTCATCAGCATCAACTCGTTGTCACATGCGCTCACATCCATTAGAAACGTCAACAAACCCACACATCCATGTAATGCAATGTAGACCATGATGAGGAATAATAATAATAATAGTAATAACGATGATAAAATGATAAGCCACACATGGCCAACAACCATGAAAAAAAGTTGTGAAAAGACTCAAAACATGGCAATAATATCTCATTGTATTGCATTCCTAAACTGTGGAAACAGAACAGAATTCTTGAATTTTCTTGTTTCATTTATGTTCAGTGCTCTTTGTACTACATCCGTCGAAATCTCTGCGCCTTATTCATTCTTGAGGTGATGTTTTTCTTTTTTTTTTGCGAAACTCCCTGATGAACACAAAATTATACTCTGCAAAGGAATGAGGGGATGAGGATGAGTATGCTCATGTGTGTTGATTTTTATGGGGAAAATGACATTAAAATGAATTTCCAAGCTTCTTCTTTCACAAAAGCCCTTTGATGTTTACTTAATGTAATCTCGTGCCCGAGTCAAAAGAAGCTAGAGCGTTCGAGTTGAGATAACGTCTAGCTCGGCATAAGTAGACAAAACTCCCTTGCACGCTTTGTCTCATTATATATTTCGTCTTGAAACAAAATGGACTTCATATTGGTACACGCCGTCTGTGCACCCACACATGGAGTGGGAGAGTTCAGCAAAGGCATTTCGAATACTGAAACTGAATACACACAACGTACAGAAAAAACGTAGAGATGTGACGTTAGAGTAACTTCTTTGATGTGAGTGAAATGAAATAATATGGGCTTAGGCGACTGCGACTCTCTGACATGACGTGATTGTTGCGGGACGGATGTTGCGAAAATGAAGATCCACTGCGACATTTTATTGCAGGGTTCACAGGCAGGTCATCCGATCCACTTCACGCTACTGTAGCCTTCGTTTTCATCAAAGAGTCATTTTTAATCGTATTTAATTTTCTAGTCGAAAAACAAAAGGGGATTGCACAAGTGTGCGAGGAGGATGACCTTAATTGAATTTCGGTTCGGCCGTTCCTTGAGCACATTTTCTGCGCAGTACACTACTACTACTCTGCAGATATATTACATTACATGAATGAAGAACGCATTACATTACATATTATACGAGTGGTGATGTGATGAGGCAGAGAAGCGCTCAAAGATTTAATTGGGTTATTGAGGTTACAACTGTTGCAGCATGTTCAGATATTTCAATGCTCAACGGGAAAACTGTTTTCACGTTTAAGCAGCTTTTCTATAGGAAGTCCTGTGATCTGACCTCACACAAATCCGAGCCAAATGACCTCCCGAGCGAGATGCTGCTAACAAGAGCCTGTTACCCACCAATCCAGCAATAGAGTTGAGAAAATTACTTTGGCAGCCATTGTTCCACATCTACACGCTCAATAACAATGGGGTAAATCAAGCAAGGAAGAAGAATGCCATTCGTGTGAAGTAAAACTACTGACATCGATAAGATGCTTTGAACTGAAAGCATGACTTTCCATACAAAAAACAAGATGCCCTCTTATCCCGAAACGTGCCTCGCAAGACTCACATATTTTTTTCTACCTTCACGCTAATCTGCATCATATATAGTACTAGAGCCGTACCAAATGAAGTGCGAAAAAGAGTCTGGCTTTCTTCGTATGCCACCAGCGGAGATGCTCCCTAAACAGAAGGCTGCTATTCACCGGTTTTTACGGGAACGCACGTCATGATCGTGCGAATAAAGCCCTTTTTAATACTTTTTATTTTCAGCACTCGCTCATGCAGATAGGAAAATGAAAAGGTGTTAAATGTTCTTCTTTTTCTTTTTAGCCTACTACGAAAATAAATTGGACACTATGGTTTTACTAGAGACCGCGCGGCATTGTTAGTTTGTAAAAAAGGGCTGTTTTCCCTACCGGGTAAAAAATTGGCACAACATTAATTCAAGGAAATGGGCATTAGGTATCATGATGTTAACAACCAACTATATACGCTACTATTTATTTCACTCGCTTCACAAAGCGAGCGCTGGGTTACCGTGTTTTAACATGAAAACACTAAAGAACACCAAGCACTGCTGCTGGGTGTTCTGGTGGAAAGAAAAAAATATTATTTAGCTCAGTGTACCACTGTTTACTCCACCGTGTATGTAAAAATCATCCGCTACATTTGAGTTACAGCTAAGGTACAGTTTTTTATTGCTAAATGAGTTCCATAGCTTGTGGCTTTCACACTAGCCAACTAACAAATATGGTGTACATCGTGCTAAAATATTAACTCTATAAATTCGCCAGAAATATTCCCGAGGATTATCATGAACTCTCTGAGGCTATAATATACGAATCTTTCTTTCTAATGAAAACAAGGGAAACAGGAAACCAGAATGAAGAAAGGTTCCGTGTAAAAGTTTTATATAAATTATTTATCATACACCTCAGAAAAATTTCTCATTTTCTCTATTGTACATATGGACCCACATAGCCTAGGTAGATTGCAATTTATTACACAAAACGAACTCAAAGTTCTTCGGAATTCATTTATTATCTGTAACTGCTCAGCTGAAAGATTGTGGTATGTGGTGGCTCATCTTGATAAAAAAAGGACGACGACGACGCGAACTATGTGTAGCTTTTTTATACGGAAAAGGCCATAGGTATCAAATTTCCCGAATTGAAGAATGTGTGGTAAACCATTTTATTCCCACACGAGAGAAAAGCCTCTCGCATACAATTTTTCAGGAGAATGGAGACAAAAACTAAAGTACTCTAGAGATCTTTGGCTATTGTGCTCATTCAAAATGCATGAAAAACGCTTTGCTCAATTGGATTCCACGTTTACTACACGAACTAATGTAAGTACTATGCTGTTTTCTCCGAAGATGAACCTAGTTTTGTGTAAAATGTGTCTGTTCGTTGGCTCGCGTATGGCTTAGTAGCTTAGACCATTAGACGTGTTTGGCTTCCATCCAGCACATCGTAGAATATGTTTAATTATCAATTTACACTCCAAATTGTCTCATATTTCACGCTTTACATGATTCTGCCGCTGTGTTAGCCTAACTTTGTTTCCATTCTAAGAAATTAAAGATTACCCACACGGAGGGTTTAACATAGATATGTTCAGACCAATCAATCAGGCGTCTTCTGAAACTTAAAGGTATCCAAAAAAAATCGGACATTCATTAATTGCATCCTTAAAACCTTTACCTTTAGTGCAGCACTGTTGCTGACTCTGTCACCTTCCAATGGTGAGGTAGATGCCAGGGAGCGATGCATGCGCGTATAATTAAAATGCTTAAGATAACCCAAATTATGCTTTACATCGACCGTTGTGTATGTATGTAGCTACCTATGTATGAGTATGTGATTAATGATGCCTATCCCTTTCCCAATATCGTGTAACCCAAACATACCTAATCCTCACGTCTTTTGTCTCACATGTCAACTATGAATGAACTTGTCTCCATCTCCCTTCTCTCTCTCTCTTTGACATTTTCAAATTTCTCAAAGTGTCAAGTCATGACGGACTGACCCATTAATACTCCCCACCAAAATACCCACATCTCACCCACCGCCACCAACATTCCCTCCGACTACTTCAACACACTAACCTATACTAAACTCTGCAACCATAAATTCACGACTTTCCTTCATGCATCGTGTTAATTTCTTCTTCAAACCTGTAATGTCTAACTAGCATTAATAATAATTATCATCATTCCTCTTATATTCTCTCACAACCTCCCTTGTAATCCACACCTGTGAAGTCACGACTACATTTGCTAGCATTTAGAAACTTTTTTTTATGAAAAGCCACGAACTTCTTAATTAGTGCCCAAAGAAATGATAATAATGATATTGCGCTGATTATGGGTCATTTCGTTACAATTACCTCACGATCTAGCTCCTTCTTCAGATACAAGTTTGCCTCGTCCTTTCCGAGATTCTCAATCCGAAGCAGTTCATTTGCCACTTGGCCCCGGAGGCCAAAGGTTAAAGGATCCCCGTCACCATCCAACCCTTTCAACTTGTACACCAAACTGCCCACTGGCGTGGCTGGCCCTTCTTTCAGTCTCAGAACAATCTCACTTTGTCCATCCTTTAGCACAAATTGAGGGAGCACATTTGCTACTGTCATTGTCGGCATCAATGAAGTGCCCACTAAAACTACTAATACTACAACAAGTGATTGTTGAGACGGTAATCGCAAATTAATTCCTAAAAAACTGGTTCGTCGTCGTGAGTAATTATTATTACAGATATCATTATTATTGCGAGAGCTGCTGCTGCTCCTCCATCGCCGACTACTACTTAATATGGCATCATCAAAAGAGCTATTCATGAGATTTTTGGCCATCATTTCCTCGTCCCGGTGCAATTCTTCTTCCCCAGCGTCAATATCACTTTGTGATGATAATCGTTGTAATAAAGATGGAGATGATGATGAGGGGGGCGATGAACATGATAATTCGTCTAGTTTTGAAGAGCAGTAATTATTATTCCTATTGTAATCAAAGTTTACGTTTTTGCTCATGTTGGTAGTAGTAGTCCCTTGTTTATAGGTAGGATGCCTACAAGAACGAC
Organism: Dicranocentrus wangi; assembly: GCA_036850665.1. Classification (NCBI taxonomy): domain Eukaryota; kingdom Metazoa; phylum Arthropoda; class Collembola; order Entomobryomorpha; family Entomobryidae; genus Dicranocentrus; species Dicranocentrus wangi. The sequence continues at coordinate 23,729 of JAANSN010001438.1, forward strand.
GCGTTATTCCTTCATCTTTCCTTTTGTCTGCGGCCACTCTCCTGTTACTTTTGGCTTTGGCCACTGAGCTATTATCCCTACTAAATTTGTTGGTGTTGTTGTAGCTGCTGCTGCTGCAGTCGTTGTTGTTGGTTTGTAGATTGGAGATTTGAGCCTCAGAGCTGGTGCAGTTACAGATGACTTCTTGCGGTAAACCGTTCTTCTTTCTCATGAGCATCATCATGATGAAGAAATCCTTATATTGCAGTTATATAACATATCAACGACTCATCATATCATGTGTATTCTGTCGTCCATGCACAAATTTTCGGTACTTGCAAATAGCTCGTGGCGATCATCGCTTTATCATTTCTCTTGTATTATGGCACAGCTACATTTTTCAAAATCTTAACTAACTAAAAACGCTTCATTCACGGGAGTGTGTTGTTGTCCAAATAATGTTTGCACAATTTTTGTTTTTAAATGTAACGAGGACTTTATAAATTGGATTCTTCCTTCTGGCTACTACCCATTTATCTCGAGAACGACACCTGAAATTTAAGACAACAAGGGGAAAATCAGAATCAAGCATTTCAACAAAAAAAACCTATAAACAATGTAAAATACCCAAAAACATCAAAATTTTAAAACGTATTGTATCAGCCTCATTTGAAATGGAATAGAGACCATTTTCACATTTTGCCACAAGCCTTGCACATGCGTATAAAATGCGCAGGGATCCATCACGGAATCCCTTAAATTGTACATTGATATTAAAAGTCGTTTTGAACAGGAGTGAATGTGTCTCCCGCTGATGTGAAATGCCAGAATGAATCAGTTTGTGATGATATGTTAAGAATCGCTTGTTTTAGAATTTTATCAACTCCCTATTCAGTTGTTACAATGCGGATGTGCACATTTCAGCTTTCCTTTAGTCAATTCATTACATTACTTACATTGACGTTTCACGTGCGAAATCGCAATAAAATGAGAATCAGCACGATCACAACCTTTTTCTCAAATATTCAATTGCATTGCATTCAAGTCACCTCTTTGAGACTGGTACGTACGTAAGCGTATTCTCCTCTTTCCCAAACTTCATAAATATAATAGCGTGTAGTTTTCAAAATTAAATAAATGATACTATACTGCACTAAATTCACTTTAGGGCTACGAATACTGCGTGCGCAAAGCATTACGGATTTTATTGAGCAAATAAGTAAAAGTGAATTGACTTTCTTTAACGAAACACAACACGTAATCTATTTTCAGCTCTCTTTTGTTCGACGCATATCCCAACTTGCATTGAGCGCGTAGGATGAGCGTAAGCTAAGCAAATAAATGTGTTTTACATGCGTTTCAGAATATTACCTGCGTGGTACGACTGGGATGAGACAAGAATTCATTCAAGAATTAGAGTGCTTACTATACTGCTCACCCCAAGGGGTTCACCCAGAGTCTGATGAATTGCATCAACCACTTACTAATCATTTATTCCCTTTCGGCATCTCTCTAAAATTGCAATCGCCATCGCCATTCCCTTGCCTTTCACTTGCGAAGTTGCGAGTATGAGTCAGTAGAAGTACGGTGGAGGTAGTGAAATGCGAATGCGAGGGAGCGTTTAGAAACGGTGGTAAGTTTTTTTTTTTTTAGAAAATAAGGAGATCTCAAGTTGTTACTAGATCATGAGGATGCACACTGTGAGACATTTCTGCATCATTTGCCTTTTGTTTTGATGCTAATTGACAAGGTTTCGCACGAGTTTCATAAATGCCATAAATTTAAGTGTGATATGACGGAGGTTTATGAAAGTAATGCACAACTCATGATTTTTATAGTAACAAAAAAAGCTACAATAAAACGTATGATCATCATATTCATAGAATCCTTCAGATATTAGGCTTCATTGTGGAGTTTCTAAAGATAACAAATAATTTCTTTTAAATCGCCTATGGAGTAATGCACTAACGAATTCGTATAAACAACGAATTTAGACTGAGTTATGATCATCAAGCAGTTTGGGTGGCGACTGCGAAATACTTTCGGCTTCTGAAATGAAAATACTTATTATATATTACTACAAAAATTATGTCAACCCACCATATTTTGCAATTCCACGAAATCCGATTTTAACTTTTAAAAAGTATAAGCTGCTATTTTAGGAATCTCTCATGATGTTTCGCCGCAAAACTTAGCTGTGAAATGAATGGCCAAAAAAAATGCTTGAGCTATATTCAAAAGATCTTCATTACCTCAACAAACCAAAGGTTCTGTTTATACGACAGGTGACAATGACATGTTCTGCAAAAAGAACCTCTAACGTAAGAAAAACGCATGACGATGCGACGTTCTCCTGAATACGCGTTTAATTTGATGACAAGTGTTTCCTAACGCGTTATTTGTATGAATTTTAACGAGAGTCGAAACGAGAAACTCGACGCGAATGCAAAAAAGCTAAAACTCTGTTGGTTTTGTTAAAAATTACAAAACGCTGCTATTTTTGCATTCATCCCATCGAATATTTTGGCACGTAATGGATACCCATTGAAAAGTAATAAGACCTCAATTGTTATGTTCTATGAATGGATCAACTCTTAAGTCAACCCTTTGATGTGACATCAGTTATGCAACCCCCGTTGTAACGGCCGTCTATGTAGTTCCACCGGTGGTACTTATAGTCTTGGTCGTATAGCACCGCACCATTTTTTTTTAGAAAAAACTAACAAGCAAAATATATATTACTACACACTACACATGACGTCTAGTCTCATTTTCCTATAGATTGCAAACATCATTATCTGCATTCCCTGTACATACGATTATTAGTATTACTACCACTTCTTGAGAATAATGCTCGGTGAGTCGTGGAATATTAAGCCATAAATAATGGTAAAACGTTGCATAACATGACAGCAATATCGCCGTATGTGATACTCTCGCCCAGACAATCTGTCAAGAATTACATTACAGGGGGAAAAGTGAATTGGAAAAAATGCATGTTTACATTTCGGCTGAAACCAGAAAGAAATGGTATTCAAAGCAAAGTTGGTAATAACAATGGAGCGAAGAGCAGCACATATTATACTATATCCTATTTCTAGCCAATATGCACACATCACATTTTTTCTCATGTAAAAAAAGGCAAGCCTCGTGTGAAGCTCTGCCTGTATGTGTATTTATCTTTTGGAAACATTCCTAGAATTTATGCGGTTTCTTATCAATTTCAAGGATGAAATGGAAAGGAACTTGCACGACGAACGACGACGACGAAGGGAAAGGAAACGGTAGTTTTCAAATTACGTTATGTTCACAATAATACAAGCATAATCGTAAAGCATTTTGTTGTTGTGTGTCTCCCATAAACACTTCCCATACAGGAGGCATCTCTTTGCATTAGCGACACTCCCGGGTTGTGCCTCCTTTCCTTGCTCACTGTTACGGTTATTCTCTGGTTTACCGGGTCCCTTCTCTTCCTTCTTGGCAAAATAGACACAAACGAGAATTGATCCTGAAGTGGATGTATTGTGACATTGATAACGATGAATTACTGGCTTTCTGTTGTTGTTTTTTTCGTTCCCCGATGTTCACTTACACGAAAGTGGTGGTGGTGTGAACCACGCATTCATGCATTTGCAACACGGTCCATCGGTTCCACATAATCGGTAGTGAAAAAAAATTGGTACTATTAGAAAAAACAGTGGAGGGGAAAAGATTTACATTGCCAAAAAAAGTTGTTCCTTCTGCATAGGTACATGCACACAACCTTCAATCTAACATGTTTGTTTGCCTGTTTCTTAAGTCGATCTAGACTTCATTTTGTTCAGGTTTTGTTGGCCTAGACGCATGCATGGTTCCATAAATATCAGAGGCACACTTGTCAACCGTATAGTGAATTCCCGGTTTCTTCAGAGTCTCCTCGTCCATATATACATTTTAAATTTGACAAAAGGCAAATAAGGGATTTATCAGGAGTTGTGGGAACCTTTTCTTTCTCCTATACCCAATGCATTGGATGGATTCTTAAAATTCCGTTCATCTTCAACTTTTTGTAGTTGATTCATGTTGCATCCAATTCCACTTTGTTATGGATTACAGGCATGGATGAAGACACGGATTTGTTGTTTATAATATTCAGAACATGGTAGTAGAGCATTATACAATTTGAGTGAATCAAACCAACCGTGAATTTATGAAAAAAGAATGGGGTTGGAAAATTGGCAGGATTTCGCAGTGAAGCAATTTTCATCAGGGATTTATTGCTCTGAACCCCGTAAAAAAGGGGATGCGGACATTTGAGTTGGATATGATATGATGACATTTTATTCTAGAAGGTAGAAAATGCCGTGTGAAAGCTATGCATAGCTACAACACCTAATACCTAATAATTTCATGCAGGGAGGTTCTTGCTTCTTCTTCTTTTTGTTTGGATATAAAAAAACATTGAAACAAAGAGCAAGTTTTCGACACCCCTCAATACAAAGGTCATAGCGTCATAACATAAACTTTGTTTGCTATTTGGTCTCATCACTTCATACAGCTTCCATTTCCCCCAGGTCGCATAATAATATACAGGCATGGATGAAGACACGGATTTGTTGTTTATAATATTCAGAACATGGTAGTAGAGCATTATACAATTTGAGTGAATCAAACCAACCGTGAATTTATGAAAAAAGAATGGGGTTGGTCATAAAGAAAAAGGAAAGGTCATAGCGTCATAACATAAACTTTGTTTGCTATTTGGTCTCATCACTTCATACAGCTTCCATTTCCCCCAGGTCGCATAATAATAATAATAAGTTTTATTTGTGCGCTGTGCACTACTCCTTTTCGATCTGCAGCTCATTTTCAGAGTCGTAATGTGCACTGCTACCTCTTCTTATTGAGGGCAAACAAACGTAATATTTGTCTTTTTTGGGGGGATATATGCACATTCAAATAACTTACCGGAATGACATATTCAATGCAATCCCTGAAGCGACAGAGGGTGGAAAGCAAGAACCGTATTCGATTGCGAGATTTTTGAAGAAAACCTTTTCCACGTCCTTTTTGCGGAATTCCTTCACTCGACGAATTACCCTTAATGTAAACGCCATAAATAAATAGAGTTTGTGACACAATTTCATTCAGTCAAGAAATGAAGTGCCAAATTCTCGCATTCCCCAACGAGCTGTAAAAACATAAATAAATGTCTCAAGTAGTCAGGTTTAGTGCGCCGCTCTTGTAAAAAAAGTGTAATGATAAGTGTTTCTAATGCTTGTCATCCGACTACGAATTCTTCTCCTAAAATCCTTGGAGAGCTGCCCGACAAAATGGAAACGTGGACTCATTTTTTCTTTCCTCGAAAAAAATTTGTATAATACTTGTGCTTTCGGCGACATTGTTATTGCTATGCAGTTGTGCATCACATGGTTTTTTTAAACAAAGTTAAGCCCATCCACAAAATTTGCATGTTACAGGCTGCTAGCCGTAGTCCGTAGTCCATTAATCAGATTAAGAGCGGGGTTGTGAAATAGGTATAATCACGTGGTATTACAGCGTGCTCAGTATTTTGGGTTGACTTAAACGTTTCTGTTGCAAAATTTTTCCAGCCTTCCAACTGCTTACAATTCTAGATTCTTTATGGGGATGGGTTGATGTTGGCGTTTCAAATAACTGATCCAAACAGTTGTAGTTGTGATGCGGGTGTACTTACAATTAGTACCTAGGTCAAGGCGCTTGGCGTTTTAGCAATTAAAAGCATTACTGTCCACAACACTTTAAATACTTCATATCCGCTTGTTCTTATAAGACAAAAATGAATTTCTTTCTTGCGGCTCGTTATTGTTAAACAATTATATGGATTTATGGTTTTTAACAACACTCTTTCAAAATGATGGTAACTGATCCCACAGACAGAACAGTATGCGGAGAAATCATTTCAGAGATTTTAAACATTACTTTTTCTAAATTTTCGACATTGATTCATACGAAATGATACGGCAAAGTAAAAATTTGCCACAACATTTGTATCTGACACACACGAGCATTGTTGCTTTGTACACTTTTAGTTTAGTTAGATGTACGCAATACGCATCCACTTAACAGGTAAAATTATCAGAGGGCTAGTCGAGACACGACAATTCATGAATGAAAAGGGAAAGACTGCATGGCTTCCGCTTACAAGATAAACTAGCCTACAACAGCTACATTTTTATATATTTACCGTGTATGTGTGTGTGTGGATACGTGATTCCGTGAGTGTGAAGCTCGATAATAATATAAACAAAATTGTTTATGGTGCGTTTTTCTTTTCTCTTTTTTGTCAACTCGTCATTATCGTCATTACTGTAGCTGTAGACAAGAACGATGTAGGGGTATTTTTGTCAATGATCTTTTTTGTTACGAGCTTATTATCGTGGAAATATGCATGCATAGGAAATTATCCATAAATACACACACATGTAAGATGAGTTAGCTATCAGTTCTCATGCAGACACTCATGTGCCCGTTTACTACTTTCCTTTCAAAAAGAAGGAAAAATTGGAGCGTTGAGAATTACAAGTATACTGCGGAAAACTGATGATGTTGTATTTCTTTGGTGGGGTAGAGCGTTGAAAATGTCAAAAGTAAATGTAAGTATTTCGCTGTTTTAGTTTCTTGTTCATTTCAATTTGCCTACATTTTCTTGAAGTAGACCGTCGATTGTGGGAGTTTAAGCAAATGTTGACTCAAGTCTTATTTTGAGTTTGTTTCTGTAAACGCTGTTTATCCCCCCCCCCCGAATCAATTCTAAACGATTTGTCCGACTAGAGGTTTTTCCAAAAGAAATGCTTTAAATACAGTTCACAAGTGATGTGAGTGACTGATGCCATTGAACCATAAATACAAGGAAATGCATTTTTATAGACAACGGATCCTCGTCAAGAAAGATACTCCTTCTTCACCAGTCTCATAATTTAAGTATAGATTTTTTAGTTCTCTACCCCTCCGTGGTATACATAATGTTTATTTTATTACACAATTAAAAGCTACCTATGGTCACTCCTTTATAACCACAGAGGAAAAAAACGTGCCGTGTGGTGTCGAGCGTACTTAGCAGACCCGCTGAAAAACCTGACGGTTCAAGTTTGTACTCCCCTTGCATAACTTTATAAAGTATACCTATACGCCTCTTTGAACTTCATGTTAATCACAGAACACATCCTCAACTTTGAGTGTGAGAAAGCCATTAAATACGGCCATAAATTTCCAAAGGAATGAAAAAATGTTTAAATTTTCGAGATATATTTTCATTTCGTTAAGGTAGCAGGTTTAGGTGCAACAAGCTGAGCTGTGCATTATTATCTGAAATCAAGGTACACAAATCTTCATCTCCCATTGATGAAATAACAAGGAGGATGGGATAAAGATGATGTAATTGCATGCAAATAACATTAATGCTCTGGAGATAACTAGGCAATTGATGAGATAAACTGGTTTTATATATTGATCAGGCTCCTCCTGCATTAAAACTGGCAGCCAAAGAGCAACTTTTAAACATTAAGCCCAACTAACGAAAGATCGTGATCATGAATTAAAAGACAAAAATTGTAAAGACAAGTGTGTGTGTAGCTAGCATAGCTATACATGTGTCGTTAATCTGGCTTCTGGTTAGGTCTGCCAGTCATGGCATTTGATGCTTGCTTACGTGTATTACCACCCTGCCTACCTGTCACAATCTATATACCACGTAACAATTCCAAAATCTACGAATTCCCATCAGCCACTTGAAACGACATTTCATTTAATTTTATCACGCATTTAAAATGCAGAATTTGGTAGTTTCAATAGACTAGTTCCGAATTCCGCTGTTCTCAAGTGCTCGTGTGATTAGTCCGTTGTTGTGTATGGCATATCATCGCATCCTGTACTTTACGATAATTGCACGTTGAAAAACGCCAAATATTGCATAAGGCTAGTGAAATATGACTTGTTTCTACCCTGGCTTTTTTGAGTCTTTACTTGCAATGAAATTGAAAATGCGAGTATGAACTGATATTTACAGAGTGGATGGATGAGAGCAGGGATTTTTTTGTACCAGTTAGTTTTGTCGAGGAGAGAAGCACCTTGACAGGAAACTTGTACTTTTCCCACGTCACTGATGATGATCACACTGTTTGCTAAGCTCTTCGGCTTATTTACGAATGACAGGTGTACTTAATCAGCATAGCGTAATATATTTGTGTTGTTGTAAATGTAGGCACTGTTTACAGAGGAATCAGTGTACGGCTACACGGCATTCCTTCCTTGTCAAGAACAAGTCATGCTGAACTTTTCGTATGCTGGGAAGAATATTTTCAAGTTCATTCACATGGATGATGGTGGTATGGTAAAAGACATGATAAATCAGTTGGTGTATATTTAACACTACTAATTCGCATGGAGACCCTTGAGGCCTTCTCCGTTTTGTGGGAGATAGAGGAGTCGCTCGTCTGCCTCTGCTCTCTCTGTTGACGTGTATTCATCGCGATGCGATACGCCGTTGCTAATATGTACGTTTCTGTGTCGGATTGTTGATTAATGTACACTCGCTTATGACTGTGATGGGAACACTTTCCTGTTTAGAATCAACCAAAAAGCAAGTGACCACCACCAAGATGTTTATTACGGGGTATAATGGTAATGAAGAGGCTTTAGGTTTGAGTTGAGGGAGAAATGATAACCTTCGGCTTGCATAGGTCGAGCGACCTCATCATGCAATGATGATACATCAAAATGAAATTCTGTGTATTTAGTGGTTTAGGTAGGATTTACACAACTTGTGCATAAGGTTGAGTTGTTCTGGTTGTACATATTAAATGGATCAATGGATGGCTGTCGTAGGTTGAACAAGTTGTAATGTTGTGAAATACGACGGACGGATGATGATGATGTGGCAATTGTACTTGATACTATAGGAAGCTTAAAGTATTAGCAGGAAATAGTAGTGTAGAAATTGGCCAGCGAACTTGTATGAACCTTATTACTTTTATACCTATTATAAAAGCAGTCGTTTCTATAATTTGAGTTTTTTATGATATATCGTGTCCAACCAAAGATGAAAGTAGAATGAGAATGATACATTCGGTCTGCTGAATTTTACCCTACATCTGGTCTGGAACTTTTTTTTGTAAGTTTCCACAGACGCGGGTTTGTGCATCGGGTTCCAGAAAAAGTTGCCAAAATTATGTTTTGCTGGACCAGGCTCTACAATGCATTTTGCTGACACAGTTCTTTGAACCCGGCGCCTGCCAGTTTCCCGAAGGGAATTAGTGAAATGGATGCGTCTGTTCCAAATAATGCAAACTGTATGTGCATGTACTACAACTGTATTATGCATAGTCAATAAAGTAGTGGACTGCGGATCCTTTCAAGAAGACAAAAGGGGTAATAAATATTCTCCAGGGATGTAAGTAATCCATTTTGTTGGCAACTAGTTTCATTGAACTCATGATCATAAACACACGCAACGTAGCTACAGCGAATGATTAGAGTACAGTAATATCATTGATATCCAAAGAAAAATGAATTCCAAAAAAGATAATGCTTTCCACAACCAAACCACAGACAAGTGAAAACTCAACACAATTCAGATTTCAGACTGAAACTCAGACCTGCACGTAACTGAAACCTACTATGCCAAGAAAATAGTGGAAAATATTTGTAAGGTATAAGGATATGGCAATATTCAAACTGTAGATGCTCTACCACAGATAACATCTGCACGTATTCAAATAAACACAGCCTATCTATCACGCGCAAAGTAGGATTTATTCATTATCCTTGAGAACTCTCATTTATTATCGCGGCCAAGTCGGCTTTAGAT
>JAANSN010001439.1:0-33527 GCA_036850665.1 Dicranocentrus wangi
AAACAGAGGATCGGGCGGCGGTGGGACTTTAATGTGTACTTGCACGGATGGTGGCATCATGTTCGCCAACATGTCACGAAGCTCAGGGTTCATCTACAAAAGAAACAAAAATGTGAATATAATAATAATAATAACAATAATAAACAGCATGACATGATGATGATATTATTGTTTGGATGGAATCCATTTTCTGACTGCAAATAAGATAAATATGTATGCCAAAAAAACGTGTCTTTCTTTTACACCATGAACACGAAACGTCAATTTTTCCAGGCGTCGCAACTTCATGAATCCTTTTTCCAGCGAGAGTTTGGTTAGGAGGATACTAACTTGAGTTCGCAGATCCGTCTCCGTCTCAAGATTGTCAATGGTAAAGGTGCGCAAGTCTATCAGTCAAGAAGGAGGTAAAGAAGAAAAAAAAAGATTAATTCCCGAGTTTCAATCTAAAGTGGATGGATTATGGATTCATATACGTACCATACCAACCAGTATATTATAGTAATCAATTAAATTAACTGAGCGAGGAAAACAAAGCTTAAGCTTACTTTGTAGACAAGTTATATTATTCGATTTGGCTCGCCAGTTCCGCCCCACAATCCCATCGTCCCCAACATTCTCATAGAACACAGTCAAGTGCTCCAGCTTGGGCCAGTGCTTGCAAACGGAACGGAATGTCTTGTTATGGAGGACCAGCTCCAGGGTGGTCAGGTTTGGCATGAGCTTCCTCAACTTGCTCACCTCGCCGGAGGTCCACTTCTCCGGGTAGTTGCAGCAAAACTGGACCACCGAGCCAAATTCAAGTCCTCCTTCCGCCTCCAGCAGCCCCGTTGCCTTGATTATATTTTCAGACGGAGGTTGTACTGGGAGGATTGAGAAGTTTTTACTCCATAAATTCAAGGAGCGGAGGTTTGGAAGGTCCTTCAAAAAGGTCAAATCTTTGAATGGGTAACCGTTCAAAACGAGACTGCGGAGGTTGATCATCATCATCATGTTGGGGGTCGCGGCGGTCCGACAGGAAAAGGGAGATGTTTCCAGTAAGAATGCTTTGCAAAATGAGAGGGATTTGAGTGATGAGCCGCAAGTGGAAACTAGTTGATGCACATCCTGCTCAGGGACTTCATCCAGGTGGCACAGACTAAGGGATTCTAATGGCAAAGCCGCTTTTCGGAGTGACTCCATAGGATTCAAGTGAGCCGGAGGTGGAGTGCCAAGCATCCAAAAGTCATCGTGTTCCTTGAAATTTCTTTTAAAGCATTTAGAATTGATGTAAAATATATAAATTAAACAATACCTTAACTACTTATATATCATCTGATTGTTTTATTTTTTGCTATAAATTGTCGTAACGTCATACCTCTCCATGTCACCAAAAAAGTTTAAAGTCTTAAGGGCCAGTTTTGATTTATTTTCCCTGCGAAGCTGTTCAATGGCAACTAATACCGGCTCAACTTGACTCATCATCAAGGGGGTAAGAGGTCGGCCGAGGGAGAAATGCTTCATAATATACAAAAAAATGTATTGTTTAAATAAATTTTTACTACTAGTGATAATATGGAGCTATAAGATGATGGAAATGGAAGGGCTTTTAAGTAGTTTTTGAAGGTTATTTATTATTACCTCTAGCTTATAATAGTAGCCAAAGAGAGCTTTCCAATCAACGGGAAACGTAAACGCAGGATGTACGGATTCATAAAAATTAGAAAAACCAATTTTGAGAAACTTCAATTTCGGCCTATTATTAGTAGTCCCTCCAGCAGCCACGCTCATTACGGAACTATTATTATTAATGTAAAATCCGTTGGCCGGAATCACGGTCAGGTCAAGCTGCTCCACATTTGGCGTCCACTTGCAGAGCAACACGTCCTCCAGCAATTTCAAGGTGGAGCAGTCAAACCTCATTGTTAGCTGGGTGAGCCAGCGGGCAGTCGCCTTCCAAAATGAGCCGAGCAGCGAGCGACTTGGGGTGGAGTGCAGCTGAAGGTTGAAATTGTTGTATTGTTGGATCCCACCAGACATTATTATCCCTCTTCCTCCTGGGGTTGTTGGAGGTGACCATGGGTTATGGATTTCTTTGAGAAAGTCCTTGAGCAGCTTGGGCTTTCCTTCCTGCTGGCCAGCGTTTTTCATTAACTTTTGCTCACGCCTGTTGTTATTAAAGTGTTGGAGGAGGATTGGAGGGCCCGACTTTTTGAGCACGCGGAAGGAAGCCTCGTGCCAACTTCGACACACCAGGCGAGCCTGGCACTGCTCACTCGAGGAACAATACGATAACATATTCTCCAAAATCTAGAAACGCAGTTAAAAAGCATAATACGATAAAATAAGGTGATACTACTAAAGACATGTGTATCACGAATAATAACTGATTAAAAACTGATTTCCAACAATTTATTATGATTCGATGTGGGATTTATTTAACTGCCATATCTATCTCACCAAATCAGTCAGTAGTGGATGGGCTCCTCCAACTACCGCCACCAATGCATTAATGTCTTTCGAGGAGTCTGGTGGAGATGGAGAGTCCACAGTTTTGCAGCGTTTGCTTCTGGTTTCCATCCCTTTGACTTACAAAATCTATAAGTAGTAAAACAAAATAATAAAAAAGTAATCCGTTGATCGGAAAACTACAAAGATATTAAACGAAGCATATTATTATGAACATATTATTATTACTTACATCAATTCTAGGATTTGGGATTGACCATTGACTACTTATCGTAATTTGTAATTGTGGAATGAATGGTGTTGTATATAAGTGGGTATTTACTTGAAAAAGCTATATATATTACAAATGTGGTTGTGGTAGTTAGTATAGTGGTACATTCAACAAAACCGAAAAAAAAAATTCGTGCTCTTGCCAAATATATACTTTTATTGCATTTGTTATTACGAAAGCTAAGCCACTCGTAATAATTAAATACATTTAACTCTTATAAAAACTGACTAATGTGTGACTGACTGATGTATGACTCTACTAAACTTACTTGCTCGCTCCCGTTATGGAAACTTTGAAAATGGGTTGGCTTGATTGAAGCAAGGATATCAGAGTAGTAGCCCCTTTTGTCGAGCAGTCTGAAGAACTACATGAAAGCCCCCCTTTTTGGCTAGATGTATAATAATATACGGCCAAATTTGCAAAAACTCGGTAAGCTCGCTCTCTGCACCCACACACAATATTCTTCAACTGCCATGCATTATTGCCGAATGCATAAAACGCGTAGCACAATTCTCTCCCGATGATTTTGTATTATTCACCATTTTCCACGTTTATATACTCTTGACTAATAAAACTAAACGCTCCAATCCAATCCAATCAGAGCACGTGTAGGGAGGAGGGATGATGTAAGAATAGGTATTTATTTCTGGTCGTGCTGTCTGGTCTGGTCTATTCAAAAATGTACATTAAACTATATAAAATGTGAGGAAACTAAAAACAAATTAAAAACATTATACACATTGACTTAGGAAGGCATGGTGTGGGTGTGAATGACTCACTCACTCACAACGTCACCAAAATCCCACATTTTTAAAACAATCCATGATACAACTGAAACTGAACTTTCATTACGCTGCCAGCTAGCAGCCTAGGATAGCCATACAGGAATATGCTGTAAACCATAATAAACTTGCACAGGCACATATTATGTAATATTTTACATTTTTTCACCATATTTCCTGTAGCATGTGCAACAGTACTGGATGACGTGACCCAGTTTAGTGGGATGGTCCGTGACGAGAGGATGAATTTTAGTTGTGACAAGTGACAAATAGTGTTGTAAATCAATCACAAGATACGTAGAAAGAAAAAGTTTTGTGGATTTTAGCGTATGCTGAATATTACTATTAAAAAATACATATCCGGTAGTCCTGCTGCAGCATTCAACCTTCAACCTAGGAAACACATTCCTCCTAAAGCAATGCAAAGCTATTTAAATGTTTTCATTTTGGATGATGATGATGACGAAATGCATATTATGTATTTTTCTTTAGTGAACCCATTTCTTAGCTTTCGGGTGCATAGCAGACAGCAGAACAGAAGAGTGGCTGGGACCGGCGTAATAACTATGTAGTGAGTGATAGCAGGAAACGTGTACTATAATATACCATAATAATATATTCCAAAATATTTACACAAGCTATATTACACTAAGTTATTAAGTATTTGTTGCACAGTTGCACATATAAATGAGATTTTTGCGGGGTTGTCTTACGAGAACTTACTATGAGCCGTATCCCCTTCACCCTGCACTGCTCGGCATATATACATCCACAATGCACAGAATAATATATGAAGAATATGACGTCAATGAATATGAAGAATATGATGATATGGTCAAATGAGCCTTTTGTTGCAACTTGGACGTATATACTCTCTCACAAAAAAGAGAGCCTTCATATCTGTGGTTCATCAGGATAAGTTCAAAAGGGAAACTGACAACTTTCTCAGAATTTGTTGCTGGAATGATTTTTTTTTGAAACTTGTCGTTTTATCACGGATGATAATTCATGATGGAGCACTGATTTGGAAAATCAAATATCCTTCAAATATTTACACATGAGTGAAAATACCCTACTATATATATTCCACGTTCAAAGATATGGCTGGATGAGCGCAATATGCCGAGAACCTGAAGTAACTCAAATATATCCTTCATTAAATAAATGGCAAGCAATGCGGTAGGGAATTCTGGCTCATTATACATACATTGTGAGAGTGTAATATTGAAGTATTAATTTTTTTTTGTGAGAACTGGTCACGGGTTCCTGGCATGACTCACAATTTATATTCCAATTAGTCTGCTCTTCTTGTCAAGTTTGGGATTGCGGAGAGAAACTGTACCTTTTGGATTTCAACAAGAAAGAGGAAAAGCAGCATTAAATCTGATTTGATTACACTAGTTTTAATTATTTCTCATCAACCAATAAAATGGAAAAATTCAACAAGGTGGAGGAAACTCCTCCAACTGCCGCAGCTGCCATTGAGGATGAAATCCTTAATTGTTCTTCTCATGGTCAGGTTAGCCAGGAGGGCAGCAGCGATCAAGAGCACCCGTTATTTAATGACTTGGTAAGTGTCGTCACTCCGACTTAAACCACGTTAATAATAATACTAGCAGGGAGGATCTTTTACCAGCACAGGATTTAATTTCAGCTACAATTTAAACTGATTTCTGCAGGTCATTGCGACATTTATGGAAAAGCTGCACGGTTGGGATCTGTTCAACGCTCGCTTAGTCTGCAAGAAATGGAGAGACGTTTCCCTACCCCAATTTCGAAATCGGGCTACTGTCCGACACAACTTCAATGCTCACAAGAAGAACCGGCCAGGTGATGACGGAATTATCAAGGCCAGCACAAAATACACCGAGGACGGAATGCCCAAACTCGGAATTGAACTAAACCCTAAAGTTTTGTTAGAGTGGTACAAGTTGGAGACCACTCCTTACCGGAATTTCCGCCTGGAAGACTGGGTCATCATCACGACGGGAGACATCCTTGAGCAACCATTTTGGGACCAGTGTGGGCCCTGGATGCACAGGTTGACACTGGCTGATTGCACATTTCGTCTCGTCCGCAATCCCCACAACTTACTCTCACTCCTCCTTCGCAAGCTGCCCAACTTGAGCAAGCTGGAATTAGTGGATGTTGACTTCATGAGTGTTGGAGAATATTATTCGCCGGTGCGGGGTCTCGAGCCACATGCAAATCTAAAATCACTAAAGTGCACAAGTTCGTCAATTACAGGATCCGTCTCGTGCTACGCCTACTGGATGGCATATGGATATGAAATTCTTAAAAATCTCCCCACTTTGGAGGTAGATAAATTGCACAATTTGATTAACACGATTAAAATTAGACATTGGACATTTGAATTACAAATTTTTTAAACTTGTAGCGTTTGCAGCTATCATCAGCAACAATGCATGACTTTGATTTGCTGCAAAGCCTGCTGAAGCACATTGTGAGAATCAGATTCAGTAATAATAATGGAGCAGAGGCTATACCTCTAAAACATTTGGAAATGGTGGAGAGGATAAACTTTGGAGGAGTGCCTCCTTCTGTCACTGACCTTCTGACGGAACTACGATTCCCTCTGGAAAGTCTAGCTATTTATACTGGAGACGCTACCGACTATGGTAAATTTGAGACGTTTCTCTGCTCACTGTCGCCAACTTTGAAAAGACTGGAAGTTATAGGGATAGGGTATCCTCCGTGTCCGGCTTTCCCTGCCACAACCACCACCGTCAACTTCAACTTGCTTCAACATCTCAAACTGTGTGGTCCCACTGTCAAGAGCGTCACGTTTCTGAGGAGCATGCCCAACCTCAAAGTATTTGAGTGCGTGCCACTGAAGGACATTGCTCGTGTTGTTAATCACTCTTCATTTATTTTGGCTAAACACATGAATCTCTACAATCAGCACCCAGATGAGAAGGAGGAGACTGAAAGTATCGTTACAGCAGGGGCGGAAGGACTGGACTTTAAACTGCCCAATCTTCTAGTTTTTAAGTTTCCCTTGTTTCGGCCCAAGGACCCGGAGGCCGTTCGGGCCCTGGCTGGCTGCATGCCCAACTTGCAAAGTATCAGCATGCAGGCGATGTCAACCACCTTTCCAGAGCTTTGTTCGGCCTGGAAAAGTAGTTTGCGAGAATTGTCCGTCACGTTTGGGGACTATTGTGATGACTGTGTTTTAACTGGAGTTTCGTTGCGGGAGTCAAGTAAGGAGCGTCCTTCTAACACAACGGACTTGATTTGTAAGAATTTAGCCCAAAGGAATGAACTACTTTATTGATCATGCATTTTTATTGCGTGAAGCTATATTTTCGGGGTTCATTCTATTTACTTAGATTTGCAAAAGCTTCAGATTTTGCCAAAGAGAATGGGTCAAAGGGACGAATGCAAATTTTGTAGAAGTTTTGGAAGGGCACTGAAGCCGCATTCCAAAACGGGTTTATGATGCTTGGGAATTTAAAACATTTGGAGGTGCTTACTAAGACGAAGAAGGTACGTCCGTCTATTAAAATATACATAATGTTGACACTGCACTGCACACAATGCATGTCACACATGAATAATATTATGCGATTTGATGATTTTGTGAATGCAGGATTTGGACAAGGATTTGAAAGCGGATCTTGTAGCTAAAATATTCAAAAATTGAGTTGTGGTGTGCATGTGCGTGTGCCGCGTGTCCAAGGTATTGTTGCATGCATGGATATGCTTCTTCGATATGAAGTGTTTTCATTTGTCGCTTTTATTAAACATGTTGACACGAGTTTTACCTAATAAGTAATTAGAGTTACTTGTAACTAATCTGTTCCATGGTTTACCGAAAATTATTAAATATTCTGTTATAAGATATTGGGACTGTTCCGGGACTGCTAATAGTAGATTTTAGATGTTTACATAAATATTTTTTTGGTTGATTTTGTTAACTGTAGATCAATGGAAATGTTCAAACAAAGATTTTGTTTAAGTTTTTAATGCCTAAATCTGAATATATAAAATCATTCTCCATTTTTGTGAATTCATGATGATATACAATGATTCATTTTAGGTGAAGCACAGGGTCTGCTTGGCCAGTGCTCTCAGACATTTTCAAAGTTACATAAAATGGTAGACAAAATTTAGTATCCCTTGTAAGCGTCAAATTGACAAATGTAATTAATGTAGTAACTGTAAAGTGTAAGTCAACGCTATATTATGCAATATTATTAAATCATGGATACCAATTATCCTCATCCTCTCGCTGTCGTAAATATTTCTTAGGTAAAGTTTTAGGTACGACTGAATTCCGTATATATATATCTGGTAAGACTGAGCTGAGGACAGGATAATTAATTATCTAGCTTTGTTTCTTCAATGTCATTTCCACATTTACATTTCTAATAGAATAGGTGTGTAAGTAAGTATGATATATCGATCGTTGTCATTAAACTGTGTTGTGTGTTGTATGTACCATGTACATATAGGTAAGTGGCTAAAAGGTTGTGGGTTTTCATCGCTTGCAGAATATTATAAGACGTGCTATCATATGTCACAGAAGCTGAGGACAGGATAATTAATTATCTAGCTTTGTTTCTTCAATGTCATTTCCACATTTACATTTCTAATAGAATAGGTGTGTAAGTAAGTATGATATATTGATCGTTGTCATTAACCTGTGTTGTGTGTTGTATTTACCATGTACATATAGGTAAGTAGCTAAAAGGTTGTGGGTTTTCATGGCTTGCAGAATATTATAAGACGTGCTATCATATGTCACAGCGAAGAAAAACGCTGGGAATCCCTTTCCTTCCTGCAAAAATATACTCTATGAGTGTGTACTACTGTTGCGGGCTAGCATATTATATCGTGAATGAACGTCACGGATGCGATGGATATAGTGCTCAAAGGCTAGCCAGCTCTGAAAAATTGTGGACGGTTCACAGCAAGAAGCATAATATTTCTTCAAAAATAACCCAGCCATTCCTTATCTCTAGTAAAAATGATCAGTAAATGAGCATGTTCGAACGGAGTCATAGCTCATTATTTGCATATTGTTACGATAAGGGGAATGTCGAGCTGTAACATGATGACGGGGGGAGAGAGAAAGGAAAGCCTGGTTCCTTTTTGTGTGCTTACAGGGAAGCTCGGAGCTAACTGTACACATAGATCATGCATATGAAATCTTCTGGGGATAAATGGAGTACATATTGAGTATGTTACAGTGCCGCCTCGACTTTTAGTTTTATCGGCAAATCATGGAAGTTGAAGAGTCAAGGGGGCCTGTTCATGTAGTTCGTCTTCGGAGGAATCAATCAAAAGGGGAAAGTGTTTGGGAATTTGTTGCTTGCTTTAATACTGATTTCCTTGGTTTATTGAAGGATGTAATTGGTTGTTATTTGATTGAGAGCCTGTTCATGTAGTTCGTCTTCGGAGGAATCAATCAAAAGGGGAAAGTGTTTGGGAATTTGTTGCTTGCTTTAATACTGATTTCCTTGGTTTATTGAAGGATGTAATCGGTTGTTATTTGATTGAGCACTTGCATTTGTCAAAAAAACACACATTGTTGTCCGTCTTTTTGAAAAGTTTTTTTTAATGTAAATGAAGAGCTCCTGCCTTCCGCATACAGAAACATGGATAAGACAAGCTTAAAAAATCAAACAACTACATTCCATGTACGAGTATATATGTGTAAGCAAGCATGTCCCAACTTGATATTTGACGATATATCTTACTCATGCATTTTTTAACACTCGCATTTCTTTTTCCTTTTTGCTTATTTTTGCCAATGAAACTTGACACTATTGACATCTTATATATCCTAATTTCTCAAACCGAGGAGATCAGAAAAGAGAGTTTGGTTCTTGGTTTGGCAAGGCTCCCCAAAGTGTTTTGAGATATATTAAAAGAGTATTTAATGATTCTTGGGACGACAATTAAATGATTAGTTTGTCATAACAAGTCGGTGGTGGTTTCCGTCAATTCATCAAAGAAATCTTCTAACCTAACCAACCGATTTAACTCCTAAACCAAAAAATTATAACAACTACGGTGATTCCAGGCGAGTTAATTTTTTTCTACAAAACAGCTCATTCTATTTATTTGTGATTTCGTTTTAAATATAGAATATTTTAAACATTAAATTTCAATCGATCAATCCATTAATTTTTTACATATATGCAATCAATGCATTATAGCAATTGCAATGCAATGAAAAAAATGGTTTTAGTTTATTGTTCAGAATAGGCAAAGATTAAATACAATTTTGTGTTTTTGTCTAAACATAATGAATTGCAACATTTTCCAAATATCATTTGAATATTTCTGTCATTGCTGCAATTAAGTATCACTTCTGATAATGAATACTACATTTTAATATTACATTTTGTTTTGTTACTATGTATTTCTCCTTGCAGATACCATGAATGTTCATGAGGCTATTAACAGTGCTCCTAATCCAGGGGAGACGAAGGAATGCCCGAAATTAGAAAAGAAACTACCCCCACCACATCCCAGCCAAGTTCTTAGAAATGCAAGCAGAAGACAAAAGCATTGGGCCAAACACCCAGACAGTAAATACTACAAACGGAAGATGGCCAAGGCAGCTGCAGCGTTTGAAGCTTTCGAAAATGAAACGAGAGATGCGTCGGCACAAAAACAGGATTTTGTTGCAAAAGAAGTAGCCCAGAGTGTGGATTCAAAAATGATAACACCAAGTGATAAGTCTGATTGACACATCTTCCATTTTATCTGTCTCATTCATGACATTATTACTTATGTGTTACATGTAGGCGAGGTGGTGGTAGAAAATTAGAATAAAGTATATAGTATTCTTACGGATCTGCTGACGGATTCAATCAGTCGTGAAACTAAATTTCCAATTTTCGTTAGAAGTTTTTAATTATCCAAATCAACACAAAGTGAGAAGTAATTAGAGTAATGTGTAATTAGGTATGGTTTTATATATAATGTATACAATGTCCTTGGATTTTACTGAAAGCCGTCGTGACTAGTGAAAAATAATTTCTAGAGTGCTGCAACAAATTAATAGCATATACACCTTTTTTACCTTAGTAAGAATATACACCTCTGCTGTCACTCGAATCCCCTCAAAATGAAATGATGAAAATTCACGACAAATACAATTTTTTTTTGGATTTTTGAGTAAAATGAAGTTTGCAAGTTTTAATTTCCAGAACCTGGAGCACGACGTTGACAGCAATTCGGCATTGTGTCTTACAAGGAATTAATATTGTGTGTTGAAGGAGCGCGTTGTCAAGAAATTGGCCAAAACTGGAGGCAAAACAAAACATTTCATTGGAATCTATCATTGAATTGCTCTACTTGTGTTTCCATGATCTAACTTTGGGAACACTGAATTTTTTTTTTGAATTTGAAAATTTTGAAACTGAACTTGAAATATGAGCAAGACGGATGATGATATAAGGCTAAAAAATTCACCACTCAATTTAGTATTAAACTATACATTCGACGTGTATTTTTTGTATCTGCGTTCATTAGAGCAGCGGCACCTCAGTCACAATCGCAGTAACTACCTATATATTTTTACTTTATATCAGCCGATGATATTCTTTGTAGAAGCAATAATACTAAAATTTAGGTCAATTGAATGTCGTTACGAAAGGATTAATTATTAATACTCAAATTCAATTAATTAGTTGAATTTCAACTAACGAATTGTCAACTCTTGGTAATCAAATGTTTCACGGGTTTCATTCATCTCATTAATTTATTGGTTTTAAGATTGAAATGAGATCCTAAACGACATCGGAGAAACTGATGGCCGACATATATAATCATTAACGTTAATATCAATTCCATAATATTTCAGGATAATATCATGTTACCTTCGTTTCTCACATCTCTCTACCGGGTCTTACAGTCGTCTAAATCCGTAGAGGTACATTCCAATTCAACAAAAGTAACATTTCGTATCTAGTCAAACGGGTCGTGGGTGGAATAACACCACAAAGGTGCACACCAGCTATGGGTACATTCTTTGCAAAATTATTCCTTCTACTCTTGACACTTTCCTGCTGCAAGTTGGGCACAAGCGTTAGTAGAACCCCATTCGACAAGTGGAAAAAGCTTCCCAAAACGGTAGTTCAAAATATTCTGTCAGAGCATAATATCTCCATGGAATTGTTGTACTCGGTGGACTATCCCGCAGCGTATGAAACCACGTTTCACCCATTTCTCCGCAAATCAAAAAAGTCATCCTCGTCATCCTCTCTCGTAGATTTGAATCCCTTCCTTCAGCCAGCCACCGACTGCTTCATCAACGTGCGTAACCACAAAGGGCTCGATCTAGTGTCCCCTGCCAATCCTCTCATTCTTCAGCAACCCCAGCCCGGTTTCGCTTGGAACTCTCAGAGGAATTTCTTGGGGGATTGGGGACGTCCCAGGCTGCTCATGCTAGCTGCGCGACTAAACGGTAGCCGAATGGAGCCCCATAATCTAACTCAACTTGGAATGAGGCTCCGACCCAGTGTCTGCGAACTCTATTTGGACGTCCTTGCAGACATTCAGCACCTCGGGTACGATCCGACTCGGCCTGCCCTGATTAAACCCGTCGTCGGCGTCGGCTACATCCAACAGGAGTATTTGGGCGTTCCACATGTCACGCGCTCCATTCCTGGTGATAATGACATTCCCGTGAAGCAGCTCCTGTTGACAAGACGAGAGCTTTGCGTATTTCTAGTGGACGCTCAAACACCTTCAGCAGTTGATCATGTTAATTCCAAACGTAGGACTATCATGGGATACTACAGGAGGTCAAATTCAGAATTTTCCCACTTGTTCCTCCTTGTATTTACGGAAATAAAGTGGGATAAGGGCCGTTTGAGGAATATAGCCGTTGCCACCTCCAAAATCCACCTGTTTCACTCTTGCTCATCCTGCATGAACCCCGATGATTCCGACTCCACCAGTTCCATTGACATATCCAAGACAGCCTTCAAGCATGAGCCGCGGATTCAGGCCTCTATGAGCGAGTGGTACTCACTCTTCTCCAATGACAGGATCCTAGTATTAGTTGAAGGGATGTCCATTGAAGGGAGAAAAGTGAAGTCGTTCATGGGCAGCTGTGACCCTCTACCACTGGCGTTTACTCGAAATGAAAAAGGGGCTGAGGCTCGCTCCTCCGAGGAAATATTGGCATCGGGCCATGCCTCGGTGTGGGACACGATCCTACACAATTACACATTGCTAGTTGGCGACTACTCGTACGTCAACTCCAGCTGTGGGATTAGGCAACCCGTAGACTACATTGGCCCCGCCGCCGCCGGCCACCTCGGCATTGAGTTGGATACAAAGGAAAGAACCGCAACGGCGACATCACTCATGCCTCCGTACTCGGGCATTGTGCTCCGCTTTCTGGGGTGCCGATCGGAGTATCGCGTACAGATTTTTCCGCCCGGGGTACATGTATCCGCCCGCCTATTGGCGAGCCAAGGCTGTTGAGGAAGGCGGGATCTGGGAATTTTGGAACAATGTGGCCAAATTCAGGCCGGCTTTTGACGACAACAACAGCGCAGATACTGCGAATCTCGAGAAACCCACCATGAGTGGAAATATTTTGGTTATTTTCAGTATTTTATTGTGTGGGCTCTTGGCGTCATCGTCGGTGTTTGTACTGGAGTCGCACGAAGCACTCGGGAGCAGTTTGAAGGTGTTGCTGACGCCAGTACCCACTGCGACTCGGCGACCGAGGCGAAGACGCGAGAATAGAAATATTAATTAGCAATATGTTATCTTATTTAGTAGTTAGGTTTAGTTCTAAAATAATAATGTTTCTAATAATAAGTAATTGCACTTGTATTGTAACCTGAATATCAATTTCATAAACTTTGATCTTCATAAACTCTTTAAAAATCTGTAAATACGAGTGCCAACATGTAACCCGAAGCCGTTGTTGCACTCTGCATTGTTCCAACAGTACATTAATCATTGTGGATGTGGAAATGATACCGGCGTTAATTAATTTGACCCGCGGAGGGTAAGACAGACGGCCAGGTCAAGTGGGGAAACTAATTATATACATGCATACATGTAATAAAAGCAAGCATTCACATTCACCTTTCATAACCGACATAAGCCTGCGAATTTAATCATTTCCATTTCTCATTAATTATTATTTACTATTGGGCTGCCAAACTACAAAGTTCTGGATAATCAGTTATATAACTCCTTGATTCCCACATTCTACACAAAATATATTTTTCCTATGAAATTAGCTGGCTTTGTACACGATTGTTTGAAATGTGGGAAAGACGCGAGAAAAGAAATATTAATTAGCAATATATTATCTTATTTAGTAGTTAGGTTTAGTTCTAAAATAATAATAATTTTTCTAATAATAAGTAATTGCACTTGTATTGTAACCTAAATATCAATTTCATAAACTTTGATCTTCATAAACTAATTATATACATACATACATGTAATAAAAGCATTCACATTCACCTTTCATAACCGACAAAACCCTGCGAATTTAATCATTTCCATTTCTCATTAATTAATATTTACTGCTGGGCTGCTAAACTACAAAGTTCTGGACAATCAGTTATATAACTCCTTGATTCCCACATTGTACACAATATATATTTTTCCTATGAAATTAGCTCGCTGCTTTGTACACTACTAAAACGATTGCTTGAAATGTGGGCATAAGAAATATAGCTACGATATAAAAACAGCACATTTTCTAGCACGCCTTCACGTCGAATGTAACATTTCTCTGGTACTTCATTTGGAATCAACAAGCTAATTTAAAAAAAAACCTTTCCTGTATATTGCATAACGTAATATGTTNAAAAAAAACCTTTCCTGTATATTGCATAACGTAATATGTTTTGTTTTGGGGCTCCGGAAGTAAAGGTTTGAGGAACATGCATAATACTCACTCATTTTCTCAATATATAACGTATACTACGCATTTTTAATATGCATCACATGGTCACACGCAATACTCCTTAAATAAAGGCTTGTTTCTTGCTTTTGCAAAGTATAGTAGGTTATGGGGTACTATACCCGTGAAATGGTGACATTGCCAATATGGTAATATTTGCCATAATATGAATTATAATACGTTGCGGCACTCGAACTCCTCAAATTCCTTTCGTTGAACCTGAAAGCAGCAGTCTCGTAATGCTTTTAGGTATGAGATGTACTGAATGAGTGTGCAACACGGCAACACTCGTAGTAATCTTGCTGCTGAACCAGCAAAAAATGTAACGTACACACATATAGGGTAAGACAAGAAGAGAGCACAATCCAAAGTGAGATGGTGTTGCATGGGGTTGTTGTTGCAAGGAACTGCTGGTGTACTCGCAGGATCCATCATATAAATAGCCAAATGATTTATAATGTAGTTTAATAGTGCAACGGTAATATGGGGTTCGTCGGGGTCTGTGGGGTCCTGGGTGAGGTGGTGGTGGCCTTAGATGCTGGATGATGATGATGATGATGATGCCAGAGCCGGGAATGGAGTGAGAGTGATGCTACTGTAATAATGTGAGGCACGCAGAGTGGGGAGCGAGGCTTGGAGCCAGGATCTCAAGATAGGTGTTCACTCGATGAGATCGAGTGTGCAAGTGATTTATTTCTATGTGCATTGTCACATATATATTTGTTACTTATGGCTAAATGACTGAAAGTAAAGCTAAAGTACATTAACCTAAGATTTAGCATAATGTATTGGAGCTTAATATTATAATTACCTTAAACATTATACCCAAATAATGTGTACCGTCACAATAGTTCATGCGGTTTCTGTGCAGGTCACATTTTCGTTACATGTAACATGAAACTCGCCAAAATCATGCATGGAAAGGGGTGCTCGCGCTATTTTTCCAGAATGTCGCGCAATATATATTAAAAGTGAAAAACGGATTTTTGGAATGATTTGATAGGAGCATTAATTTGGTGTTTTTATTATTTCGTGTAAACTTACCTTGCTTAAAAACTGGGGCTATTATATCTAGTATTCTATGTTCTTTGACTGGTTCATGGGGATCATATCATGGACGGGATCACATCACGCAGTTTCCTTGCCAATTGAGCTGGTCTTGAAGAAAAAAGGTAGTCGGAAGATGGTTTGCTATAATTCACGGAAGAATGTATAGTGCAAAAGTTGCGAATTCTGATCAAGTGTAGCATATCAGGAGGATGTACCTACTGTTGCTGCATATACCAAGCATATTTTAGGTACGTATCTGACGAAATTTTGTAGACGAAATTCTCGCGTAGAATCTTCTGGACTATTCTGGAGTAAAATTGGATGCATTGGGTGTGAACGCTCCTCTAGTTGTGGTTTGCTAATGGTAATGCAGTATTGAGAGCCGTAGCCCATTTCAGTTGAGATCAGCCAGTCTCCAGTAGTGAGATGTGTCTGAACGTGGAAAACATGAAGGGGTTGCGCCTGCTACTCCTGGGCATTTCTTGGGTTTTCTTGAAGAATGACTAGCCGTAAAGCGATTTCCTATCCAAATAATGTATAATAATAGGAAAGTCGTAAACATTCTGATACACTGTAGGATATTAGCAGGACGTGCATACGGTTGCTGCATATATATTCCAAATCGAATGTATAGTTATGCAAGTCAGGTTATGACGAAATTTTGCAAAGTGGGAATTCATCATACAGAATCTCCTGGATTATTCTGGAGTAAAGTGGGGTACATTGGACGCCAGCGCTGCTACGCTGGTCTAGTTGCATTAGAATTGCAGTATTGATACCCGTATCCCACATGCGATCAGCCACTCTGCACTAATTGTAAATAATTTTGTCCCATTTTGGGTTATTATTATAATTCAGATTTGGACCATATCAAACTTCAAACTATACAGCTTGGTCAAAGAGAATCTACGCTACTAAGTCAATAGTACTAAAAAATCAACTTAGAAACTAATAAACACTTAGGTAGTATATTTTTCTGATATTTTTTTGCTGAATTATTTTTTGCTAAGTATCCTAATGCGAATTTTAATTTTGACTTGTCCAAATTAGTTATTTTGCGATTCCAAAATGGAGCTTGAAGAGAGCTCATTATTGTTGGAAAAACTTCGGTGCGTGGCCTGCAAGAAAATCCCAGAGAAGGAAATTTACGAGTGTTCCAACGGTCATCCCCTTTGCGAAAAATGCAGGGACTGATCCATTTATTATAATGCGAATTTTAATTTTGACTTGTCCAAATTAGTTATTTTGCGATTCCAAAATGGAGCTTGAAGAGAGCTCATTATTGTTGGAAAAACTTCGGTGCGTGACCTGTAAGAAAATCCCAGAGAAGGAAGTTTACGAGTGTTCCAACGGTCATCCCCTTTGCGAAAAATGCAGGGGCTGGTCCATTTATTGTTTTACGTGCAGCGCACATGTGCGGAACAGTACGAAGAGTCATATTGGAGGATCATTACTTCAAGTTGTGAAGGGAAATTGTCCGAATGCAGAACTTGGATGTAGAGTGACCTTGAAAGCAAAGGAAATTAATGGCCATTTGGATGTCTGTGAATTCAAAAATTACAGGTGGTGACAACGTTTTTTTTTGAAACCCACGTATTTTTCGAACTTTTTAATTTCTCACTCCTCCCGCCTGAATTGAAATAAATATTTTTATAGAAGGAAATCAGTTTGGCTTTGTGGGCGGATGGGACTAACTTGCGATTTTCAAATTGTTGAGGGGAAGCTTCAGGAAACAATTAAACACTTCAGGGAATGCCACCAAGTCTTGGAGACCAAGTCGTCTGCAGCCTTGTTGCAACTTGAAAATTTTTTGTCAACTTGTGTCGATTTTAGAACTTGGAGTCCCATCCTATTCACATCTGAGACTCCAGGGATGGGAATGAGATGTCCCCACTGGTTATGTTTTGTTTTTTCGCGTCAACCGCATAGAAGGAGAAGGCACGAGTCTTTCCGTGGCTTGTATTCGGCTGGCTGGCGATTTGAACTCTTGCAAAATGCGCGATTCTCCGAGGGCTCACTTCCGTATATCCGGGGAGGGGGAAGGGGACAAGGTATGAAGGAAACGTTGTAATGATATGGTACCAAATTAGTAACTTTCGTAAATATATATGTTAGAAAAAATGTTGCTACTGAGGAAACCGAAGCAGTGATTTAAAAAATGCTTGCTGGAATCCTAATTAATATTGAGTATTCATATTTCTGAAAAATAAGAATCTCTCAAATCAAGAGATCCTCTTCTCCCATTGCAGGCACCTGACATTTCATGGAGCATGGATCCAATGGGTTGCTTTGATGAGTGTGGACTGCTTGTTCGTCCGGTACTGAATTTTTCAGTACGACGTCTGCATGACGTGTATATGGCTAAATGTTCGGATCAACTGACTCTCCGATTCCAATTTGGTCCAGAAAGTCGAGAAATGATGATGGAGAGGGAAGTCCCAAGTAGGATTGCAGTCAAACTTGTTCCTCCCCAAATGCTTTTTTATGGTTCGCATAACCATAAATAATAACTTAAGCATATTTTGCCAATTTAAAAATCCACGAATCCCGCTTACTATTAGTTTGATAAGCACATTTTTTCAACAGATTTGGAACGGGGTTTTCCATTTTCTGCACCTTGCTCCAACTGCAATGGAATGATCCGAGTTTCCAACGGGGAGTGCGTGTACCTCTGCCTTGTATGCAAGGGGAGCTCACCTCTTTGCAAATCCTGCAAAAGATCTCACGATAAGGACCATCCGTTTTCCGAAATTCATGACATTTACAATCTTGACAAATTCTTGCGCCATTTGTCCAGGTCTGGAGCAGGGGACAGTGGACCGGAGGAACGAACCAAGGCCGAAGGTATTTAATCAAGTTAGATAATCAACTTTGGCAAAACATGTAAAGCTATGCGTAGTTATTTACTTGATTACTAAAACAGCTAAAATGTGGATAATAAGTACTTAATTTCAGGCGGAGGCGTGGAAGGAAAGCAATGGCAGTAGAAAGTCTTCCAAACAATTCCAACGCTGCTGAACAGAAATTAGTGGAATTGGAAACCACACGTTCTCTGATAGGATTTTCGCAAAACTTTGTGCTTCAGGGGAGAAATAATTAAACCATGTTCAAGTTATGCTTATCTTCTGAAAAATAGCTACAAATATAAACTTCTATCGCATTTTCAAGATAAACAAAACAAAGGCATGTATATAATACAACAGTAGGATAGTTCATTAGTTTTTAGAAATTGGAAATGCTTGGTTTGTCTAATGGATTTGCATCAAGGAGGTTGGTCTCATTTAAATTGTAGTTTATAAATTATAATGTTTATATACTCAAAAGGGGATAAGAGTAGCAAATTATCAAGTGTGCCAGTTTCCGTTCAGTTGTCAATTTTAATTTGCAGTTCTGAAAGTTTACAACGTACTTAATTTCAATTTCTAAGGCTGTAGTACTACATTATTATGTTATAAATAAATCAATCCTAATTAAAGTTGGACGTTTCTTCAGTTAAATTTGCTACGCGAGTATTGTCATTAGAAAATTAGAATAAAGTAAGCAGTATGTTTATGGCGGATCTGCTGACGGATTCAATCAGTTTTGAAACTAAATTTCTTTCACAGCTGAATTAAAACAAATATATTATGTATTGTATTCCTGAGTGTACTGCGAATATCAACATTTCCCAGGTGTAGAATTTTCAATTTTTGTTAGAAGTTTTCAAATCTACACAAAGTGAGAAGTCCCAAGATATGTTTTTCTTTTGAATAAATAAATAAATAAAATAAAAATAAATAAAGTAAGAGTAATAATGTGTAATTAGGTATGGTTTTATAACATGTATAAACTGTCCTTGGATTTTACTGAAAGCTGCCATGATTAGTGAAATAATTTCTAGAGTGCTGCAACAAATTAATATAATAGCATACATAATCACGATATGTAATGAATGAAATGGCAATTTTGATATTATTATATCAAACTTTACCATCATATAACGCTTTTACTGTAATTAACAAAAATACTTTAAAGGAAACAGGTAATTATTGGAACTCATTATTATTATTCTCATATATTATTATACTCATTATTAGCAATAAATATATTTATCAGAATTCATTACTTAAGTAAACCTTGTACTAGTTGCCAAATATCCATAGATTGGTTATCCACCTAAGAGTATAGGCCACTACTGCCGCTCAAATCATCTCAAAATGCAATGAAAATTCACGGTAAATACAAATTACAAATTTTTGGATTTTTGAGTAAAATTCGTTTCCAAGTTCTAGTTTCCAGATCCTGGAACACGTTGACAGCAATTCAGCATTATTCTTGCCAAGGAGTAATATTGTGTGTTGTTGGAGCACTTTGTCAAAATATTATCCAAAAATAGATGCAAGCATTGCATTGAAATCTGTCAATAATGCTCTACTTGCGTTTCTATGATCTCGCTTTTGGAAGATTTAAAAAAAAATTGATTCTGAAATGTGAAATATGAGCAATACGGATGTTGATATAAAGCTAAATTCACCACTCTCTATTTACTATTAAACTATATACATTCAACGGATAATTGTATTTCCGTTCACTAGAGCAGCAGCACCTCGGGCATATTCCCAGTAACTATATTACTACTTTACCAGCCAATGAGATTTGTAAAAGCAATATAATAGTAAAATTTATATCAATTGAATAGAGCTGCGAAAGAGATTAATTAGTATTATTCTACTAATGGATTGTCAACTTTCATTTTAATTGGGAACTCACGAAATATTACACGGACTTCAATGTCACTTTAATCTAATGGTTTTAAGAACGATATTGAGGAAGCTTACTGGCTGACATTATATATTAGATATCAATACCACTCTAGTAGGCACACGTTCCTTAATATTTCAGGAAAGTTTCAGGTTATCCTAGTTTTTCACATGTCTTCACCGGTACTCATCGTCAGTCATCAGTAAACTAATCCCGTGTAGGGACACTCAATTTAAATAACCATTTCTGTAAATCAATAAGTATAGCGTACACCAGAGCTATGGAGGAATTCCTTGCAAAATGCATTCTACTCTTGACCCTTGTTATCATCAAGTTTGGATCAACCGCCAGAACCCCTTTCGACAAATGGAGGAAGCTTCCCAAAACTGTAGTCCAGAATATTCTATCCGAGCCTATCGACTATCATAGAAAAATACGACTCCCTATGAAATTGTTGTACTCGGTGGACTACCCCGCAGCATATGAAACCACGTTTCACCCATTTCTCCTCCGAAAACCGTCGAAAAAGCCCCGCTCGTCCTCCACTCTTGTAAATTTGAATCCCTTCCTCCAGCCCGCCTCCGACTGCTTTATCAACGTCCGTAACCACAAAGGGGCCGACTTAGAGTCTCCTCTTGTCGCACCTTTAATTCTTCAGCAGCCGCAGCCGGGCGTCACTTGGAACTCTGAAGGTGGCCCCTGGGGCGAGTGGAGACCTCCCAAGCTTGTCATGCTAGTTGCGCGCTCCAACGGCACCCGAATGGCCCCCCATGACCTAATGCTACTTGGAATGAGGCTCCGGCCGAGCGTTTGCGAACTCTATTTGGACGTACTTGTGGACATTCGGCATCTCCAGTTCAATCCCCGTCTACCCGACGATAGCCCCGCCCTAATTCAGCCCGTCGGCGGCCTTCTCCAAATGGACTATTTGGGCGTTCCACATGTCAGCCGTTCCATTGTTGACAATTCTATTGGCGTGAAGCAGCTTCTGTTGACCAGACGGGATCTGTGTGTCTTTTTAGTCCGTGCTGGTGGCGGAACTCCTTCAAGGGTGACCCAAGTTAACTCCAAACTTGGGAATATCATGGGATACTACAGGAACTCAAATTCAGAGTTTTCACACTTATTCCTTCTCGGATTTATGACGATACGCTGGGATCGCGTCAGTTTGACGAAAATTGTTAGCGCCGACAAGATCCACTTGTTGTACCCCTGCACGTCCTGCTTGGAATCGGCAGACCCAGGCACAAACTCCATCGACATATCTAGTACAGTTTTCAAATATGAAAAAATCCAATTCGCCATGACCGACTGGTACTCGTATTTCTCCAGCCACAGGATTCTAGTGCACTTTGATGCGATGTCCATAGAGGGAAAGAAAGTGAATTCCTACCTGGGGCGCTGTGACCCTCAACCCCTTGCATTCTCTCGTCGTGGGACTACTACTGGTTCGTCATCATCAGAGGAGATACTTGCATCAGGCCATGCCTCCGTGTGGGACTCAATCCTAAAAAATTATACCTATTTAGTTGGAGACTACTCTTATCTCAATTCCAGCTGTGGGATTAGGCAACCAATAGACAACGTTCCTCACAAACTCCTTGTGTTCATGACCACAAGGGAAAGGTCGTCCACCTCTGAGTCAATCATGCCTCCCTACTCGGGCATAGTGCTCCGGTTTCTGGGCTGTGGGAACCCGGATATTACGAGTCTCAACTTTGAGGCCCTCATCTCGATTTTCGACACGTACACATGGGATTTGTCGATTTTGTTTGCTGCCGTGCTCGTGCCCTGCTCCATACTGATATTGCGTCTCACTTGGCTCCAACTGCATGATTCCAATGACAACCGTGGGCGGGAGGACTACCTCAGGGGCTTTATGGGACCGTTTAAGGCGTTGGTGGAGCAAGGAGACCCATTCGTGTCTTACCACCTGGACATCACGCCTCTGCGTTTTATAAGTCTGGCCCTACTACTGGCTGCTCTGGTGCTGAGCAATGCGTACAAGAATGATAACGTGTACTCTGTCATTGCTCCAAGGAAGTCGGTTCCCATTCGCTACTTTCAGCAGCTGCTTGACGAAAAATTCCAAGTATACACTGTCTTAACGAATTACGTTCACCGCATTTCTGTTCAGTGGTTAAAGAATTGTCAAATCAGTTATATCGACAGCGGCGACCGTCCAGCCTGTAGCCAGTACAGTTGCTATAGAAACTTTCTGGCGGATTGTGAGGGATACAATGACACGAGTCCCGTCGACTTTTACAGCTATTATTCCGAGCGAACCGAGATCAATGACAGCATAAGCTATAGTAAATTGTCGCCATTTGCGGAAACTCAGCTGTATTATGGCTTCAAAGCTGAGGACGAGGTGGAGTGGGCGCAGTTTGTGGAAAAGCAGTTGGTCGACACGGTGGGCCTTGTGGGGCAGTGTAACAAAACTGCGCTGATTACCACTGACCTCAAGATTAACCGCTATGCCGCCATGTTGGTAAAAAACGGGAGTAGTAATGTTTTCACCGGCAAAGAGACTCTCGCCAATCGGAGCATCGCCTACACCATTTTCACCCCGGGATTTATTTATCCACCCGCTCTGGCGCGGGCAGGCGCTGTTGATTCCGCCGGCATTTGGGAGTTTTGGAACAATGTGGCGAAATCCACACCTGAGTTTGACGACAGCGCGGATGGGAATCTCCAAAAACCCACGATGAGTGGAAATATTTTGGTAATTTTCACTGTTTTATTGTGTGGACTGGTAGTGTCGTCAGCAGTATTTGTGCTGGAGTTGTATCGAGCCATCTGGAAAATGCTGAAGGTGCTGCTAACTCCAATACCAACTGCAACTCGGCGACCAGCAAGGGGACGCCTTCAGAGGAGAAATATTGCCATTGCGTAATCTAAATTTCAAAAGAGACAATTAATGCAAACAGGATTTGTGGTGATGCACGTGTTGCAATTTATGCAACTTTCATTAAGTATAGTTGTATCATGGTGATAAAAATGATAACTTTTTATGTAGCCTATTTACCATTCCTACATCCAGCATTGCATTCAGTCAATGAGACAGCGGCTATGTCTACTAGTGCTGTAATGTTTCCAGAATCATGTTTCATGACTAATCCGAGTGAGTATGCTATGAGTAAGAAAATAAATGAGATTGAAACAAGTAGGCTCTCTTTACATATATCCGTTACAAATAGTTTCGAAATGAAAAGACCTAGTAAATTTGAGAGACGTATTTTTGCTTAGATGCTTATGCAGGATACACAAATGGTACAAAGGAAGGAGCAAAATTGGAAACACAAATAACTCAAAAAACGTGGCAAAGAAAGTGCACATTCTCACCAATGTTAATGGTAAATAAAATATAGAATTGGATATCAACGTTCCATGATAATAGTTGGTCGGCTTATTTAACGATTTTTGCAGAAATTAAAAGAAGAATCAGGCGCGGTGTATGCACTCAAAACATGTATTTTAGAAGACTTAATTAGAAATTGTAATTGAATGTATTAACTAGAAAAAATGCTACTGCAACTTGGAATATCACTGCATATTGTAAAAGCTTTAGAAAATTTTGTTGCTTTTTAACTACTTTGAATTGCAATATTATACACCTGTCAGATAAAAAATTATATAAATATTTGCATACAATGCAAAATGAACTTTCTGCTTGTTGTCACTGTTCTGTAGTATTAAAAAAGTTTTTAATCTAAGAAAAAAGCAATTGCTGTGCTGAAATGAAGCGTTCGATACATTTTATTTTTTACGTGAGAGCAATATCTTCTCTTTTTATCCATAGCTGGAGAAACAACAACTGCTATAACTTATCATCGAATGACCGAACTGATCGTATTTATGCTTCGTCTGTTCTATTGTTGTCTGCTGGAATTTGTAAGACTTGTTGAGTAGACAATACTTCGCTATTTTCTGCGGATGACTGTTCTATTTCTACATGTGTTGCAGCCTTATTAGATTGTATCAAAATTCTTGAAATTGATTGCATTCTGAAACAAGGAATATTATGTCAATTTACATGGATAAAACCAGTTGATTGTGTACAGACGGTTGCAGGTCTGCTTTTACATTCGCAGCCATAAGATTTATTAAATTATTGTTCATGGTTTGAGAAGCACTTTTAATGCAACTCCAATTTTGTATTTTTGAAACCTAGTTCCCCTTGTTTGTAATATTTTCCCAAGAAAATTAACGTTAAAGTTTCCTTTTGTGCAAATAACACTCGTGTTTTACTATCACTTCATCTCATCTCCCTACATTTCGCTGAGAAAGTTCACGGCCGATCCTGAGTTACAAACCTTTCTTTATTAAATTCTGGAGAGCATCGGGTTTTCGAACCTCGTATATTTTTGAACCTTAATTGAAATCCTTGACTGTCCTCAACACTATGTGAAGACCGCCAGAATCAACATTTCGGCGGTGTAAAGTTTCTAATCATCGTAAGTATGTAAGGTTTGAAATCAATCTGATCTCTGAAAAATTGATAAGTATGTATAAAGTTTAATTAGGTGTCATGGTTCTATAATTTATAAAATGCCCCTTTGCATTTTTACTAAAAGCCGTCGTGATTATTGAGACAACAATTTCTAGAGTGCTACAACAAACTAATTAACATACATAAAAACGATATGTAATGAAATGGCGATTTTAGCATAACATCACAAACTTTACGCTTCATATGCATATGCGCTTCACATCATAACGCTTTTCATTAAATTAATTAATCTATACCACCATTGAACCTGCGTTAAGCGCAGAGTCAAATATTGACAGAATAGGAGACTTTTTCGTCTCCAATTGAAAAAGAGATAGGCAAATGAGGTGGGCTCCAAAAGTCCGATTTCCCTACAGTTTTAATGTATCTGATGAAATTCCGATACATTCATTTCCCTTTCTGAGATCCTTCTTCCTCTCCCGGGATTGTAGGTTGGTAAACGCTATTAAAATATACTACAGGTTACAACACAAGCCTTTTTTGTTTCTTGTGCATTGAAGTACGATTATGGCACGGAGAGGTAAAAGTGAGAGATGGAAAACATTGTCATCATCATGATAGAAATACACTTACTTAACTAAAGTTTTACATTAATTGCGACATGTGCATCACAAATCTTGTTTGCAATTTACACTAATTGTGTCTTTTAAAAAACTAGATTACGTAATGACAATATTTCTTCTCTGGAGCCTCTTTTGCCTTGGTCGCCGGGTTGCAGTGGCTATTGGAGTTAGCAGCACCTTGAGCATTTTCCAGATAGCTCGATACAACTCCAGCACAAATACCACTGACGACAACACCAGTCCACACAATAACAAACTAAAAATAACCAATATATTCCCACTCATGGTGGGCTTCTCGAGATTTGCATCCGCACTGTCGTTAAAGACCGGCGTGAATTTCGCCACATGGTTCCAAAAATCCCAGATGCCGGCTGACTCAATGGCTTTGACTCGAGCCAATGTGGGTGGATACATATACCCCGGCCTGTTAATGATGTAGGCTATACTCCGATTGGCGAGAATCCCCTTGCCTGCGAAAACATTACGACTCCCATTCTTCACCAACCTGGAGGCATAATGGTTAATCTTGAGGTCAGTTGTGATCACGGCGGTTTTGTTGCATTCCCCCACAAGGCCCACCGTGTCGCTCAACTGTTTTTCCACAAACTGTGCCCACTCCACCTCGTCCACTCCCACTAGTTTACTATAGCTTATACTCTCATTAATCAGCCCACTCTCCTCGTAGTAACTGTAAAAGTTTGCGTCTTCTGTGTTATTGAATCCACCATCACAATCCGCTTGAAATTTCCTTTTGCACATGTACTGGTCACAGGCTGAAGCTGGATTCTTCGTCCCGCTGCTGTCAATATAAGTGATATTACAATTCCTTAGCCAACTAGTAGGGATTTGCTGAATGTAATTCGTCAAGACAGTGTACACTTGGAATTGTTCGTCGTAATTGGAGCTAGGACCGAGTACACGTTATCGTTCTTGTACGCGTTGATGCGAGAAGGAGGGCCAAAGTAATAAAGCGGAGGAGAAAAGTGTCCAGGTGGTAAGAAACAAATGGGTCTCCCTGTTCCACCAACGCCTTAAAAGGTCCCATGAAACCCCTGACGTAGTCCCGTTGGAACCATCATCATGAAGTTCTAGCCAAGCGTGACGCAACATTAGCATTGAGCAGGGAACCAGCACGACAGCAAACAGGAATGACAAATTCCACGTAAATGTGCCGCAAATTTAGACGAGGGCTTCAAAGATGAGACTTTGAATGTATGGATTTCCGCAGCCCAGAAACCGGAGCACACTGCCCGAATACGGAGGAAGGATTGACTCGGACGTAGACGAGGTTTCTCTTGAGACCAATAGCACAAGCAGTTGGTGCTTAACGTTGTCCATTTGTTGGTTAGTCCCGCAGCGGGAGTTGAGGTAAGAGTGGTCGACAACCAGGTATGTGTAATTTTTAAGGATTGAGTCCCATACGGAGGCTTGGCCCGATGCTAGTATCTCTTCTGATGAACTCCTTCCTCTTCTTTGACTAAATGCAAGTGGCCAAGGGTCGCAGCTCCCCATTTAGGAACTCACTTTTTCCCCTTCTATGTAATATGCCTCAACCCGCACTAGAATCCTACCATTGGAGAAGTAGGAATACCTCTCGGCAAGCGCAAGCACAAGTTTGTCATATTTAAAGACTGTTTTTGATATGTCAATGGAGTTGGTGCCAAGGTCTGGTTAGACCAAACAGGATGAGCAACGGAATAACAGGAGGATGTTTTCAAGGCTGCCAACATTTGTCAAACTGACGTCTGTGATAATATGTTTTGTTTGTAATGTATAATATAGTATCTGTAGGGTACAATGATAAGGGACACAGTCTCAAACTCCAAACACCTAACAGCTCGTCGAAACTATGCGCTCTTTCACAAATGCCTACGGTATCACAGAAAACAGCTCAGATCAGATCACTGAATAGGGTAAAGGGCAACTGAAAAATGTTATCAAATAATACTTCTGTTGTAGTCCTTGGGGATCCTTGTCACTCGGTGCTCAGAGGGAATCTAAGGGAGGTGTTGTCCAGTTCACTGCAGGCCACAGTCCTCACGTCTCGAACACATATGCTCAAATGCAACGATACTCGCAAAGTGATTCCACACGATAAATGAAGACACAGACGCACGCGGGTTAACTTTAAATGAACTGCCAATTATACTTTATTAAAATAAGTAAACCACCCTGAACTACAACCTAACTACTTCCAAATTATTCTCAAACTAATCGCTATAAATTATTCCTCTCTGAGGAAAACACCATAAACAATTACAATTCTAAATTGAGCCTCTGGCTCTTAAATTATCAACAATTGCAACTCTGCAGAAATCACTGACGGAGTTAAATGTAGGATTATTCCTAACGAAACCTTTTACTAATTGTTCCTCTCTGAGGAACTCTAACTTTAATTTACTGTATAATTAAAGGAGCCTGTCTTGCTCCGCTAGGTTACAACCTGCCGACACTCTCTCGGACAGGTCTTATTCCCAGTACGCTAAAGGCAGAACTGATTTCTGTCTGTCTCCTTCCTCTTACAACACATAACCTTGCTACCACTTGCTCTCTTCAAAGGCAGAGTGCACACGGAACACGTGAACACGTCGTGTTCACCACTACCCACTCTCTCTACCTCAGTAGTACTACACACACCGACCTCTAGTTACTCATAATCTAACTAAACCCATGCCGTTGTAAACTGACGATCTGGTCATCACAATTGCTCACAATAAGAAATGATGGTCCCATCGCAATTCATCACAATCATCACAATTTCTCACAAGAGGTGATGATCCTATCGCAATTCATCACAATCATCACAATTTCTCACAAGAGGTGATGATCCTATCGCAATTCATCACAATCATCACAATCATCACAATTTCTCACAACAAGAGGTGATGATCTTATCACAAATTGATCACTATATGCTTTCGGGATCTGCGGGTCCCAACAGTATCAATGTGCTCCGACTATTAGAAGATAGGTAGCGGCATGCACATTGTTCCTGAATGTTCTATTCTGTCTGCTTGTGCAGTGTGCATGCTATGTATCTCTTGTAATGGTGTATATGTGAACTTTTGTGATGTGGTATACGTTGGTTCTGATGTGGTAACTTAGCTTATCTAGCCTGCTTGTGAGCAGCGTGGTGGATAATATAATATGCATGTGTATTCCACATCAGCATCGTGTGCGTATTCTGATCGTTGCGTTGCACTTGCCTTTTCGTCGTCGTGCAAGCCAGGTTAACTCTCCTGTATATTATATTAGTCATTTAGGTTCAATTGGTTTGATTCGATTACTTGTGTGACTCCATTTGTGATTACTGAATAAATTCTAAACTCTGCTTCTAATAATCACTGAACGGTTTATCGACGGTTTATTTGAATAGTGGCATAACTGAAACGGTTATCGCTCAAAGGAGTTATTCATCACATGGTAGCAGAGTACGGTAGTTCAGTATTAGTTGTATTAGTTTGCGAGTTTGAGGCTGACTGAAACGTGAAAGTCGAAGTTAACTAGGGAAGCTGACTGCTATCTGGGACGTTAGCGAGGTGGCTTCACTAGGAAAGCTAAACGGATTTATTTCAGTTAATTAGTGAAGTAATAGTGGAATTGAAAAATGGCTGTGAGAGTGCAAAATACGGACGTAATCCTGATCTTCAACGGAAAAAATTATAATCATTGGAAGTTCCGGCTCATGATGGCATTGGAGGAACATGATTTGGTTGGGATTGTGGATGGCACGCTAATCAAGCCAGAAGGAGCAAATGACCTTGTTGCATGGAAGAAAAAGGATCTGAAGGTAAGGAATATTATTTCGGGCTCGCTGAGTGAATCGCAATTGGAATTTGTGTTTAATTGCACAACAGCGAAGGAAATGATGGAAACGCTAAATGGCGGCAAGCTAAATAAGACTTAAACAATGGCGAAGTTTTATGGATATATGATTACCAGTCAATCCCCGTTTGACGCTATAAAGAAGATTCGACAGTTGGCGAAGGACCTGGAGGAAATGGGAGAGAAGATGACTGATTCTACAGTGGTAACCGTAATCCTAAATAGTCTGCCAAAGGAGTACGAGTAAGTGACAGCGGAGTGGGATGCGACACCGGAGGCTGAACAGACTGTGGTTAACCTGGAATCGAGGATTCAAAAAAACTTCTTGGCTCGTTGTGTGGACACCCCCAGAACTGAAGAGGAGGTCACAACGAGAGCATTCCGAAGAGAGTACAAGGGTCACAGTTGGAGATGTGAAAGGGAAAAGGAGAGAAGCAGTTTCAAATCTCCTGAGAGAAAAAGAATTCCATGGAAAATGTCACGAGTGTAGAGAAATAGGACACACGAAATGCGACTGTGAAAAGAAGAAAACGAACAGGGATAATTACTGTGCGTTTACATTGAGGCATAAGCATGCAGGTGCAACGCATCATATTTGTGGATATAAGGACTTGTTTAGCAGTTTCGAGCCGTTCGAGAACGAGAATGAACATGGGGTTATCCTGGCGAACAACGTGGAAGTGAAACCTGTCGGTCAAGTAGTGATCACGCTGGAAGCTAAATTGGATGCGATATGGGAAACGGTCACTCTCAATAACGTCATATATATCCCTGGAGCAGCCAATTTATTGTCGGAAGTGGTCATGGCCAGGAAGGGGTTCACCATAATACGTAGGTAGGATGTCACAAGATATGTTCGGGACGACGGAAATCCGGGACCTGTGACTTATTTGAAGAATGGAGGTTACGTTATGAAATTTGGCGTAAACGTAACATGGCCATCTGAAGGTTAAACCGTGTGATACTTCGTGAGAAAAGGTCAGTGCCTGTGAAAAAGGACAAGAAAAGAGTGCGATGTAGCTTGGAGGAACCACCTGCGAGACTGGATAACAAGGATGATGGAGGGAGTGGATCGGTTGGAAGATGTCCTCCTGCCCGACATCCATCTCCTCGGCGGGTTCCTCCTGGCGCGGGTGTCGTCTCGCTTCCTCCCTCTGGTTCTGGAGCCTCTGACCTACTGACAGGTATTTGGTAGTCTGTCTAAGAAAATTAATAGATTGAGTGTTCGGCAGGAATGGAGTATTCTCCGCCAATAGTGCATCAAATATTAACATATTAATCTTAGCATATATACGATGGTACTTATCTTTATCATCCAGTAGGTCCATTTCCTTCGTCGCGATCACGGTCATCTCTTCCATGGTGTACTCCCTGTTCCGTGCGTTGTCCATTGCGGATGGTAGTGACGCATTATACATCACCGGATGGGCTTGGCGCTCGTGCTGGCCCGCGCCAGCTTGCGAGGAGTTGCGATATGTACACCACCTGCACTTAAACGAGACGTCGGCGAGCGCTTGGGCGAATTCAGCGGGATGCACTTGTTTTTCATGTGCGGTGCAAGCAGTTTTGCGTTTGTAGATGTTAGCACACCACCTGCACTTGATGGGAACCAGTACAGGTGCATTAGACGATGATGCTGATGGAGGTGTCGGTCCACCAGCAGAGCCAGCTTGCGTGGGATTGGAGGAGGTATTCCCCCTTCCGGATAGTCCCCCGGACGCGTCACCTTGCGGCAACTCGTCATGCAGGGCCCTCGCATTATTTTCATTATTCATTATTTCTACGCAAGTAAGGACCTCTTAGGCGAACGTGCAAAAGAAGCCCTGATGGGTTCGGTCCTTGTCCCCCGACCCTCACCCGTGGAGTAGGGTAGTCCTTCCCAAAAGAATGGAACGCCGGGGCCCCCAGCACCCTACGTTATCGGCGCTACTGGAGGGAGCGTGTGAGCAAGTGACACAGGACGGATGTGCCATGTCGATGTAACCCGATGCCGTGGTGGCGGGTCGGGTCGTGGTTGTGGATCGTTCCTCCTTCCTGCCTTCCTTCCTCGCTTCCCTCTGGTGGGAACGTCTGGGCGGTCATCCTCCGGTGTTGGTGGTGGTCCCTGGCAGGTCGTCCTTCCCTCAGATGGTAGTGGGCAGGCCCTTGGTGGCCGGATGGTCGTCCATCCCTCAGATGGTGGTGGATAGGCCCTTGGTGGCCGAATGGTCGTTCATCCCTCAGATGGTGGTGGATAGGCCCTTGGTGGGCGGATGGTCGACCATCCCTCAGATGGTGGTGGTTAGGCCCTTGGTGGCCGGATGGTCGTCCTTCCTTCCTTCCTTCTTCTTTTTCTTTTTCTTTCAACCCTCGATTCCCCGACTTTCCTTTGTGCCTGAGTCGAAGGATACAAAGAAAGGGGAAAACGAGAGCGACGAAGTTAGCGAGGTCCGAAAACGACGAAAACGACGTAAAGAAAAGAGAAATATTAAGGGACAAGCTTAAAGAGAAATAGAACTCACGGCACAAGGCCTTGAGTCCCTTCCATAGCAGTTATTCGTCGGCAGGGCCCCCTTCTTCCCCAAGGTTCCTTCCTATCCAGACCTTCTTTGTCACACCTGGTCTGGAAGACTCTACGACTTATGGCTCGCCAACCGTGTTTAACCTCAGGGAAAAACCTGCGGGGGAAATTGAACTCGCAGCATGAGGCCTTGAGTTCTTCCCATAGCAGTTATTTGTCGGAAGGGCCCCCTGCTTCCCCAAGGTTCCTTCCTATCCAGACCTTCTTCGTCACACCTGGTCTGAAAGACTCGACGACTTATGGCTCGCCCACCAGGACTCTTACCCCAACCCAATAATACTCCCCCTTTTCGGCTGTAGATGGAAACTACAAAGAAAAGGAAAATCCCCCCACCTCCAGTTATTGGCCCATTCATTAGATCAACCGAAGGCAGAGGGAGATCAGGTTTACTCGATCATATTTCGAACCTATTCGACCGTATCGTTCAGCAGGCCGGACGTCACTCTGTATAAAATAGGACGATCTAGTGTTTTTAACATTACAGAGTGACCGAGAACGTATGGAGTGCCCAGTAACTGCTAGCATGCCGCTAGGACCCGATTGTCTAAATCTCTTAAGATGGGTGTTAATCGATTCATGCCCGCTTACATTCATAAGCAGCGCTCCAAAAGAGATTCGTCATAGTTACTCCCATGAATAATATTCAATATTTTTGCAAATGAACTTTCCACTGCTGTAGGACAGTTGCGGTGAGAACCCCCGGGTT
This sequence comes from Dicranocentrus wangi, assembly GCA_036850665.1. NCBI lineage: Eukaryota > Metazoa > Arthropoda > Collembola > Entomobryomorpha > Entomobryidae > Dicranocentrus > Dicranocentrus wangi. Next base: position 32,374 of record JAANSN010001439.1, read on the forward strand.
TGCTTGAGGTTTGGCGGACAGGCAATGTCAATTTAAACGAATTAAAAGAAGAATCCAAACCACCATGAGAAGCAGATGCTTTTGCCAATGACCGCTTCCTCGAGGCAGGAGCTGTGACGCAAGAACGCCCGGGTTTGTTTGAGGTTTGGCGTACAGGCACTGTCAACTCAGACGAATTCAAAGGAGAGTCCAAACCACCATGAGAAGCAGATGCTTTTGTGAATGACCGATTCCTCGAGGTACGGGGTGTGACGCAAGCACGCCTGGGTCTGGTTGAGACTACGCTCACCTCTTCTGGTTGAGATGGTCCTTAAGCTCGTAAATCACCACCAGAATCCGAATCATCAGAAGCACTGGAGAAATTAGGTTCAGATTCGCATTCGGAATCGCTGCTTGGAATTCGAAGTGGATACCATCGAACCACCCGCACTTGTTTTACTTTAACAGTACAGGCCACACATTTGATTCTATACCTGAAAAATACAAACACAAATTAAATAAAAAATAGATTTGTAATACGCAAAGATTCACAAAAGTAAGGGTTTACTGCATGAACACTTACTCGTTAAACGAAATTTGCCTTTCGCCCTACTGACACGATCAACAAGGCAAAGATTGTGATACATATGGCCACAATCCAAAAAATTTACTGAAGTCCGGCTCTACAAGCGTAAGATGAATCGGGATGGCTTCAAATGGTTTCGTGAAGTCATGGTTCAAGGGGAAGCTGGAGGAGGACTGAAGCAGAGACAATAATGTTTTGTTGTTTAATATGTATAATTGTGATTTTGAAATTTGGTTTTATATATATTATGTATGTCTAGTTAGGAATGAGAAGGTTATACATTGAGGGGAAGTGTAATAATATGTTTTGTTTGCAATGTATAATATCGTATCAATGTGCCCCGAGTATTAGAAGATAGGTAGCGGCATGCACATTGTTCCTGAATGATCTATGCTGTCTGCTTGTGCAGTGTGCATGCTATGTATCTCTTATAATGGTGTATATGTGAACTTTTGTGATGTGGTATACGTTGGTTCTGATGTGGTTCTGATCCGCAGCCACAAATTTGCGAGGAGACAATGAATGACTGCACTTCGGAAGGCAGTTGGAACAGTCAGAATTTCCTTAGGCGGGATGTGAATATATGTGA
>JAANSN010001440.1:0-33522 GCA_036850665.1 Dicranocentrus wangi
TCAAGTCATCAGGATCAATCTGTGTGTGAAGAATGAAAATATATACCTATACTATATGTGTAGAGTGTAAGAGGGAGGAGGAGAGGAGACAGCAAAATGTCAAGAAAATGCGCGGAATGAGAATATCCGGTTGTAGCTGGATTCGTCTAGAAATTGAGGAATCTTTTTTTTGTCTTATAGCCTTTTTTTAAGAAAAAATTAGATAATTTTTACGTCGCAAATATGTCGACTGTCGCATGCTTTCCACATGCAAAAATTATGCTTGTACAAATTTCTCTGTCCTTGATGGACTGCCATATGGTGCTCTTCCGTTTTTGCATTTTCGGTGCGTGTGTGTGTGTGTTTGTGTGTGGCTCCTCTCTTCGCGACAGTCTCGTCGTCCTCAAGGAATTTTTATAATTTGTCAACGGAAATATGATCCAGGGGGGATCCTCCGTATAGACATGGATGGATTTGTGGTGAAGGGTGCCACCTGCGCGGCGGGGAAGTAAAGTCACAGGGTGGGATATGATTATGTTGAGGGAGATGACGGAAAACAGGGATATCGTATCAGATCACGTTTCATTTCATTTCATATATACTATATTTCACGACGGGGGATTTACATGAAAGTCTTCCTGATTCCTGGCTGCTGCTTTAGGAGATAACAGACACAGAGAATGATGTTGTTGCAAATAATTTGAAACTCAATGCTTCCTTCCACCATCCTTTTTTTAAAACCATGATTTACAGGCAAAATAATAATAATAATAAACTCAAGACGAAGTGTTAGAAAATCAAGTATAAAATGTAACGTCGTGGCTTTTGCTTGTGCAACGCTTCCGCATAATCGTTTTTAGCCTTTGAACTTGGATATTATTATGATTCTCTCTCTCTCTCTCTCTCGTGGTGGGTGGGTGTAAATTACTAAACAAATGTTTATCTTCATGACTTTTTTTCTTGGTTCTTGGTGTGTAGGTTCAAAAGAAGAGGAGGATTGTGGGACGGATTCGATGCAAGAATGTGAAGAGCGATTGCGCCAAATTGGAGTGCAACGATGCCATCAGTCTTCCTGGACAATGTTGCAAAATTTGTCCAGAAGTTTACAGAAGTAAGTGCCAATTGAAATTTTTCGGACTGACCGTGATAATCCATAACCGATAGATTTACTAGGAGGGGATTTTCTAAGGGATATTGATTAATAATTAATGCGAATGTAATGTTTAATTGTATAGATGGAACGGATAAGGGTAACTCTGACGGACTCTACTCTGAGGATGACGACAAGAACGACAATAACAACAAGGGTAAGTCATCATAAGATCATAAAAGTCATGTTATGTATTACCAAAGTACGATGAGCACCATTTCATCATTTACACAACATCATTTAGTGGTTTGCAGAGAATTGATATATGTCATATAAAATAATTAATCAAAAGCATATATATTTATATATTTTTTTTGTTGTTGTTGTGTTCTCAGAATACGCCGCCCTCCTCACCCCTCGCTCCTCCACAATGATAAAATCTTCAACAGGGCTTGGCGAGCCAATGCAAGCCGGGCTTGCCTCAGGTCGTTTCATGTTCCTCCACAAGAGCCTCTACTACTCTTTCGTGTACAATGCAGACATGCCAAGACCAAAATACGTGCAATTTGTCGACTCCGAAGGGAACGTTGTTGACGAGCAAGAAGTCACGATTAACAACTATCAACAAGAAACACGCAAGATTTGTGGGGTCTGGCGAAAAATGCCACGAGTCTATAGGAAGCTACTGAAAGAGGAGAAACTGCATGCGGCTCTTGTCACGGAGAAAGTGGGAAGTGACAATGATCGGTTTCTTGCTGGTCGGGTTTCCAAACAGAAATATGTCTCGTCTGAAATGTACTCTGCGCTTTTGGATCCCTCAACACAAGTGGTAAGTTGGAAGGAAGGGAATTTTTCCCGATTTTTTTATTTTTTTATTTTATTTTTTTGTTAGCAAATTTGTTACACAAAAATGACGAGATTTTAGCACGCACAGAATGAATGGCTTGTCATGTGCTGGGATACTATCACCATCATGATGGCATATTTTTTCCATTAAAAATGGTCTTATTTATTTATTTTTGAGGAATCATGTAAAAATGCATGAGAAATGCAGATGTGCTGTATACTTGGGACTGACTACTCGTCTCGTATTATTATGATATCTATATAGGCTCGTCCTTTACATATTTATATTTATGTTTTTTTTCCTCTTAGGAATCCGGAGGAATGGCAGTGATCACTGTGTCACCATCCACGGGCTCCATTTATTTGAATGTTGTGTTCAATGGGGATTTCGATGAAGAAAGAGATATTGCAATTGCCGTGAGGATTTCAGATGCATCAGGTTCTGGCGTCGATGAGACCGTTACCATTCCAAAGATTTCGTATGACACGAATTCAATCGAGGTTCGTTCCATTTTGGAATTGGAACAGCTCCAGTCCCTCTCGAGAGGCACGCTCTTTATGGTTGTTTACTCACCAAAGAATCCGGATTTTAGATTGATGGGAATCATTCAACCGAGGTAAGCAGCAATTCATATATGAAACTTGGGATAAATGGGAATGTCATTAGAAAAAAAGGGGAGAAAGTTTTGAGGAAAAAAATGAGTTGTGTGGTGTGGTGGAAGTTGTTTGCACGCACAAATGAGCTCAAACACCACTCACTACCCCGGCGATGTGGACGACGACGGCTCGTTTTGAAAAGTGAAAAATTAATCAGGAGGGCTTCCTATATCTATGTTTTTAGGACAACTTGCGACATTTTTGACACCGTGTTGGAGCCAGAGGACTCACAATCCGTACCAGGAGGTCTCGCCTGGGTCTACCCATTACCCGACGGCTCCTGGTCGTATAACATTCAGCTTGCGCCGGAACATGAGCCACAAGCGGTAAAAATAGAAACGGGACGGAAGGTCTTGGAGGAATTGCCATTCAAAACACTTGGCTCAAATATGACACGTCAAATTGTGTACGGCATGGGGCCCCGTCACTACCAGCTCCTCTACGAGGAAAACATTTACTTGTCCATTGTCACAGACAAGTCAAATCTCCGTGGCAGGCTGACCTACAGGATTTTCGGAGACGCACAACTCTCGGATGCCCCAATGATGCTAGAGTCTAACAAGAAGGTGGCGTCGGACTTGAGAACTCAAGGTCTCATCTGGATGGGATTCGACCACGACTGCGGGCTCAATTACCAATTAACCCTGAGCCAGAGACCACAAAGTGATTTGATGCGGTTGGAGATTATGGAAACGCTTGGATTGTCCATAAAAGGATTGCCTGTGAAATCCTATGTTTTGGATAATTTCGAAGCGAGTGAGCATGAAGGGATCTACAACGACTTTTCCAAGTAAGAACTGATTTCAGCATGTTAATAAACCCTGTAAACAGGCAAACGCCTCTTTCTTGCAGTGAATATGTATATTTATATTATGTTACATGGAAATCATTTTAAGATATTGGCATCCCCCCATATAGTCGTATACCATCATAATATAACACAACCACTTACCATGATTTTTTTGTGTGCCATTTTTTGCAGAATCACATTTGCCCATCTCAACGCTGGCGACGCGATGTTCAAGGTGGTTCGTGTCAACGATTCCAGTCTTTTGGCATCCGCGGTTATCAGAAATGTAAGCGTTTTAAAAATACATAAGTAATATGCATATTTCTTTCTCCTCTCCTCTCTTTACAACTTTGTATCTTCCCTTCCCTTGGAACTTTTTTTTGCAAAAACTGATTTTTTTTCCTTTCCTCCTCAAGCTGAGTGCTAGACAATATTAAAGTTGGACCTTTAGATAAGTATTAAAGTGCACCAAGATTCTCTCTCGCTTTCAGCGTGAGTGTGAGTATATCTGTACGACGAATGAATATATGATAAAATGAGTGTGGCATCCTCATCCGATTTGCATGTGTTACGTATAAATCTTGTCATCAGAGAATCACTCTGCTCGCAGCAGAGGACCGCGCGAGTGAGTAGTAGTCTTGAAGAAGAAACGTAGGAAAGACATAATTTTTCGGCAAAACTGCTTTCTCGTCTGTTCCAATAAATAGCAAAAGTGTTAAGCGTTTTGGATTTTTAGTAATCCTAGCCAAGCGTATCGAGCAGTGCTGTTGTCGTTGTTGTTGTTTGTGTGTTCTAGAAATCCCCACACGATGCGATGATATGAGTACGATTCCCAATACATCGCGTAGTAGTAGTCGTAGTAGTAGTAGTAAAATGCACACGCATAGACATAACAATCTATAGGCATTCAACCAGCGTAGTAGTAACAGTAGTAAAAAATTATTTACTATAGTTAGATATGGCTGCCACCACACCACCACACTATCACTACTACTATCAGGAGGAGGACTAAAAAGTACCAAAAAAAAGTGTTTACTTGATCTTGCGCTCCTTTTCTATCCTTCTCCTCTCTTTGGTCTCCGCATGCATGCCACAATTGCCACATTGCTTTTTTAGGATGGTACACGACGGCGTGTGAACTCGAATGCACATTAATGATTTNCGACGGCGTGTGAACTCGAATGCACATTAATGATTTCAGAAATGATTATGCATTTGGTTTGATTTGTTATCAGGTTCGGGTGCCAACTTCGTGCTTACCCACCGCAGTAACGGATAACTTTGTCAGTCCCGACTACTCTTTGGATCCTACTGACTACGAGCCTACAACAACTGTGCCGAAATGCTTCTACGATGGTATGCATCCCTAATCTAATATACGTACCTAAATTCGTGTGTTGCCTCCAAAGTATATTTGTAGCTGACAGTTTATGCTCGTGATTAGCTTTTTCAAAATGGACAGTGAACGATGCGGGCTGACAAGGGAAATGAGATGTGATCCATTTTTATTATAACAAAGTGTAAACGTTGTTTTTTTTGTTTGCTGGCTTGCAGGAAAACTTCGTGACGAGGATTCCCAGTGGACGCCAGTCAATGACACATGCTCTGTTTGCACTTGTTTCAAAGGTCAGGCGAAATGTGAGCCTGTTATTTGTCCAGCTCTTGAATGTGCTAATCCTGTCCTGCTCACCGGAGAATGTTGTCGATCCTGTCTGAGTAAGTGAATCGCTAAATATATATATATATATTTATGTTCTTTTTCTCCTTAGCTTGCATTTTTACCCCTACAGTGTGTAAAGTATGAGGATGCTAATATCCTTTAGCACTTCCATTCTGTCAACTGTCAACAACACTCATTATCAAATTCTTGTCATTCCAAGCTGCTCCCAGAACGAATAATTTTCTTCACACATCAAATGGTTGCAATGTGTGGTTCCCTCGCGTACGTACGTACGACGAAACATGTGAACGAAATAGATTTTTGCGACAAGTTTGTTTGTCATTTTCACATTTTGTCATTTCGCATGCCTGACATGGCGCCTCTCTCGTCCGCCGACACTCGCTCACTCTAATTGACCTTTTTTAGGGAATTTAACAACTCCCTCTGGTCGCCTGTGTGCTGAGTGCTGCTGAGATCGTGCTGCAATGGAGGGGATTGCATGGTTGGGCAAAAAATGTGAAAGTAGTAATATTATTGAGACAGTCAGGACACGGGACGATGGGATGGGACGATATAATACTAAAAAAGTCTATATAGTGTCCCATCCCAAGAGCCTCGTTCGCTTTTCCACACTTCTTATAACTTAACTTGGGGCTGTTGTTGTTGTTGTTGTTGTTAAAAGTATACTTTTGATGGTTGATGTTTTCGCGTAAATGCATACACATTATGGGAATTGCTTTTGAAGAGGGAGACTCGATCGTCGTCATTCGATGTAATACTAACGGATATATTATTTCTTTCCTCACTTTGCACAGGCACTGAGCGATCTAATATGAATCGGGGTCAGGGATGCAATGTTGAAGGGGACCGCTTCCATCCGGCTGGCTCTTCTTGGCATCCGTACATGCCTCCACATGGCTTCATGGCCTGCACCACTTGCACATGTCGGGTAAGTTACGGTAAAAGCTTTTTCACCGCAAAAACATCGGAACCAGACGTACTGATAATGGAATCAGGGTGGTAATGGTGGTGACTCATCATATCACTCTGAAACCATGAAACGGAGAGAAAAATGTCTGCTGATTAAGAAATCATTTTTCACGACATTACTTCTTTTTTTTCCCTTCCCATATATTTATTCCTTGTTTTTCTTGTTGTTCATATAGGCCGACACTCTCACGGTGAACTGCACTCGCCAAAAATGCCCAGCTTTGGATTGCGCCCCTGAAGAAGCTGTTTACCCGAAAGCTCTCTCATGCTGCAAGGCTTGTCCTCCAAAGAAGGCTATGGACCCTGACACAATCAATGACGATGTGACACAATACACTGAGCAGAAGCGAGGCCCGTCCGAAGCAGACATTTTGGCTGCAGGTGGATGCAAATTCAGGGAGGAATTGCATGAAAACGGGGCTGAATGGCATCATCGCATGGAGCCATTCGGTTATGTTTCTTGTGTCACATGCACGTGCACGGTAAGCACCATAATTTTGTCACTAATTAGTAGTGTCCTACACCTACAAACTCTAAAACTCAAATTACGTAATCAACCAACATCCATGGGTATTGGAATCTAACATTTTGACTAATTGCGATCCTTGCCTTTTGATTTTGCAGAATGGTCAGACAAAATGCGGCCGACAAAAGTGTCCCGTTTTAACCTGCGAAGTGAAGGTGCTGCTCCCAGATCAGTGTTGTCAAACCTGTGGAGTGCCACCAGAGTCTCCCTCGGGCAACACCCTGTCAAGATCTTCACTCTCAAAGCCAGCGTCCAGCTCCTCGCACTCGAGGAGAAAGTCACCCTCAAAACACAGGACGAAAAGTGTGCTCTCTCAGTAAAAAAAAACAACATCACACTACCAGTATAGTTTCTAGCTACGTAAAATGTACTGCATGAAGATAAAAAAAGTTCCCAAAAAGCCGTATTTTGCTGGGAGAGACCTTTCCAGCAAAGTATATATACCTATAATATTACCTGAATCCACAACAATCCACATTATTTGCACCGCAGCTCGAGAGTGGGAGGGAAAAGGCAGACAACTCTGAATGTTCTTGCCCTCGCCCTCCGTGGAGAATTACTGTACTATCAAATGAAAACCTCGCATTTACCTAAATATTAAGAAGAAAAACATCTGTATTATGTATAGTATATAAAAAACGTAGATGTAGCTAGAATTTCAAAAAAAAATTATTTATAATTAACTTCGTACTTCATTATATTATATATATTTTTTGTTCTTGCTTTCGCCTAAAAATATACATAGACACGTGTTGTTACACGATTTAACCTAAAGAGAAGTTAGATATTTACAGTAGATCCCCTACATAACACAATATGAAAAGTTACACACATTTTAAATGCTTGTACTACAAACTACTGGCCACACCCCTACCGATATACCACTATATAAAATCTTAATGATGTTGCCCTATTAAATATAGTATTTTCGACTCAGAGTATAATCGTAAAACCTACCAAGGTTTTTTTTGAATGATATTTATACTACTTTACTAATTAGCCAAGGCTAAAAATTTACATATATAATAATAATAATAATAATAATATACACATATATAATGAATGAAAATGGCACTGATTAGGGACAAAGGAAGGAAGGAAGTAGTTAAGGGTCTAAAAAAGGGAAAAGTTATTAGGCTTTCTGGCTTAATCAATGCCCTCCAGCTATGCATTTCCTAATTACTACTATACATCTCCAATTATTACACATAATAATAGCAGGCTATTATATGACAATATTGGCTTTCAAAAAGGAAACAAAAAAACACAAAAAAATTAGAAGTTTGTTGAGAAATTTGTGATTTAAAAAAGAAGATTTTTTTCGTTTGCTTCAAAAATCCTTGTTTCACGTGCTATTCGAATTTCATGAAAGAACGGGTATTACTTATGTAAGTGAGTTTGTAAATATATATTAAAGTTACACTCTGTACTACTCTGTATATAATTTAAGGTTTGAAGGACAGGAAAAAGCCATGAAATACTGAACTAAAATATATTATTTTTTGTGCTGGAAAGAATAACCAGCCACTAATGCCATAAAACTGAACCATTAACTAATGTTTGTTTTTTTTGCTATTTTTTGTTTTGTTTTTTTTTCGTTGTGACATATTTTTGTTGTTCAATTTAATTTGTAAATAATTTGTAAATACATATTATATAGCGATTTAATATATTATTATTACGATTCATCATCAAATAACAAAAAGGGGCAAGAAGATATCATTCTTGCTTCTTCGTGCGGTTCGTGTTCGTCGTAGGTTTTGTGTACCTGCTCACAAAACCTATTCTTGATGTTCTCTGTCTATTCGTAATGACTTACTACTGTGTACCTTATTATCATTTATACGTTAAATGAGTTTTTTTGATTTCGAGGGATCACCAGCATTTTGACATTTGATACAGAGAGTAATCAAATGTTTTTGGGAGGAAATAGGTGAAAGTATAAACATATATATATATAGTATATATAGGTAGTTACATAAAATGGTGTACCAGTATTTTGTGCATGTTTTTCTGAAATTCATGGAATTTTAAGTAAGTATTATTTTACTTAAAAAAATATTACGTTGAAAAGGAAAATGAGAGAGAGAATTTGCATTGTTATATACTGCTACTATATATGATGAAGATGATCTTTAGAATACACATCTAGATATTATACTATATATATATATGGGACGAGCTTTTTTTTGAGTTTGTATCTGTACATTATTTACATGATTCTTCTGAAGATGCCATATTATATACATTTTAAAAAAATATGCTGCTGCTGCTATATATATTATCCACATTACAGAAAATACTACTGCTGAATATGCTGAGCTAATCATAATTTATATATTTTAGTGTAGAAGTGTGTCCATATATAACGTGTATGTACTAAAAGAGAGGAAGGAAAAACAATGACTTTTTGATACTGTTATTATATAAATGAGAAAAAATTTTATTGTAATAGAGTACACGACATAAAATATCCATATATAATATATTACTACTGTTATACTGTATAAAAAAAGATGCCAAAGACTGATATGATATGACTAATGAAGTTTGAGAACAGTGGAAGGGATACTCTAGATATGAAACTAGGACGAGATATGTGTTGTTGTTTTTGTTTTGCAAAAGGAAAACTAACTCCCGTTCGTTTCCTTTCTTTTTTTTTGTTACATCAACAATTGGTCATAATAACTTAATGTGTACATTACATGTCATCATCTCTTGTTCCTTTTTTTTTAAAGGATTCGTTTTTTTTTTAAAAAAAATATATATATAATATAAGAAGATTCTGTGTGTAGATCATACTAAATGTCTGCATTCGTCATAACATGTTTTTGTAGCATACATACAAACAAACAAAATCGTATCATTTTACTCAACTCTCTCTGCCTGGATGCATAATATATAAATGTGGTCCATTCTCTGGAGTGCAATTTTCCTTGCGTCCGTGTGTTACTTGCATAAAAAAAATTTTTTTTGAGGAAATATTGTCCGAGATCAGCCGTCATGTTTCTTCAAGTCGTCCCATATTATACCAATTACATATAAATTATATACCTTTTAAACTTACAGATAGTGATTCTCCTTTGAATGAGTAAACTACAATTGTAATTCTATATGCTGGATGATTTTAGAAGCAGAAATAATTAGCATACAAAAGAAAATCTTGTACGACAACCCGCTTGCAATTATTAAAATATATACGCATACATAAATGGAAAATATACGCTATTCTGCAATGTTGATGCGTGTTAAATAAAAAAAGTTATGTTCTGAAACAGTCCCTTGTATCGCATTATTCTCCATCTCCATATTGAAAGCAGTGATAAGAATCTTCAAATAATTTATTGAAATAATAATCAGAAACGAGGATACTTGCACAAAAACACAATGCCTCCGATGAGGTTCCATATTGTGACAAAGGCTAGCACAAACAATATCACGTAGATCCCACAATATCGTCGTGGACCGTCCCTGTAAGCAAGAAATTAGAAAAAAAATATATATGAGCATCTTTTTATCAAAGGACGTTTGAAAATCTAACCAAGTTCGTCTATCTTACTACACATGTCAGAAACATTAACCGCCGCCCTTCCCCTCTCCTGTCTGCTCTGAAGGGCGAGAATAAAAGCATCCAGCTCTTTCGAGGTAACTTGGTGGTCATGAATGTGGTCGTAGGCATGTTTCTTACTGATGTACTGGATAAATTCTTCGGGTTCCAGGGCTGCTAGCTCTAATTCATTAAAACTGTCCGGAGGTCTGTACAAATTCTGAGTGTATTGCTGAGGAAGAAACAAGGCTAAATGTAGGTCGTCAGTGCACTCATTCTGAGCGTCAATGCGACACCGGAACTGGGACCATGTTTCACGCAAAACTTCCTCCGAGATCCCGTTGGGCGGGGTGAGGTGTGCAATTTGCGCTAGCGCCGCCTGTGTTTCTTGAAAGACTGGACGCACGAGGAGATCTGGGAGATCTGCTAGAGAAGGAAAGAAGGAGGGGAACACACGTGGCTCGAGAACGAGTCGATTATTATTTCTTCTTCGAATTCGTGGGCGATGATACTCAGCAAGACGAAGTGCTTCCTCGTCGTCATGTTTTTCAGAGCCAACAACATTCTCTGTATTTTCGAGCTCTTCAGGTGGTGGCTCACTCATGCTGGCTTGCTGCCCTTATGAATAGAATAAAAATATATTGCTCAGTTCAGTTCACTATCCAGAATGAAGACGACAGCTTTGGACTGATTCATACCAGAAGAATTGGCATTTTGTGTTGCACTGTGTACTGTGTACTGTGTACTATGTAGTGTACCACTACCACTGGCCAGTTTCCTAGAAAACCATGAGCAAACCTAATCAAAGACGAATCCATGACGAACCCCTTTACAAAACTTTTTCATCTGTTGAGATTTGCGAAGTACTGTGATTGTTGTCTTCTTCGCGATCATAGAAGTTACTGAGGTGGATTTACTGGCTATATAATCATTATTAATCCCTATCCACTGACTACGAAAAATTACGATAATGGACTTATCAGCGAGTGACGATGATTCACGGCCACAGACTGTTCATCACCCCCGTCATTTCAAAGCACCTCCTCATCCTACCAACTTATCTGCATCAAGGCAAAAGAACAGCGTCCCCAGTTTGTACCAAGGCGTCGAGACCAGAAATGATTTACCCTATCAACAAGAGCAACTTGCATTCACGACCGAGGAACTGGAATTAACGCATGCCTCTGGCAGTCATGATATCCACCGTAATTTCTCCGCAGTTTCAGGGGGAAAGGGGAAACGACGCGTCAAGCGGGGTCATATGAGCGCCCGGAATATCACCACTGCCCCGGGTCTAACAAGCATCATAAATACGACAGTAGTCAACCAGGATGCAAGCAATGGAGCTGCACCTGGTGTTCGAGCTCGTCCCACGGTGACCACCATCCTCCGGCGGAATCACGTCCTTGAAACCGTGGAACGCAAGGAAAGGGACAAACTGGACTCTTTAATGCTGGCCCCCTCCACGGCCCTCGACTTTGATGACAAGCACCGCCTCCAGGAAAAGAAAGACACGGAAGAGGCTAAAGCTGCCGAGGCGAAGCGCATGCTCGCGTCCAGGCTCGCGTACGAAAAGGCCATCGCTGCGAGTCGTAAGGTGGCCACTGAAAAGCAGAAGATTGCAGAGGGGACCCGTGTCAAGCAGAAACAATGGCAGCTGTTGGTGGCTGAGCAGCGGGAAGCGGAAATGGAGCGGAGGAAGCAACTGACTGAAGCCTTGCAGAAGGCGACAGAAGACTCAAAACGGGCCTTTGAGGAAATGACCCGGCTCAAGCACGTCAAGGCGACTCAAGTGAAAGAGGAAACGGAGCAGCTGCAGGCGGAAGCCAAGCGCAAGCAATTACTGGAGGAACGGTTGCGACAGGATAAAATCCAGCAAATCCAGGCTGCCAAGTTGGCAATGAAACGGACCAAACAAGCCAATCCAGCCAATCCAAACCAGTTTTATCGCTCCATTGCCGTGCCCGAAACGCAAATTAAGCTCCGCCTTCAAAAGGAAGAGGACGAGCGGCGGCTGGAGGAAACGCGAAGGAAGATTCAGGCAGCGAAGCAAATCAAGTCCGTCAAGTTGATCAGGGCCATGAAGAAGATTCAAAGTCATGAGAACGTAGCGCAAATGCAGAAAATCCAAAAACCCGGAGAAGAGCAGCGAGGTAGCAGTATCCCAGCCACGGGGACCAAGAGCTCTGCAATAGCAAGCGCCACCTCCGGCAGAGGTGGTGGTCGTGGTGGTGCTGGTGGTGTGGGGAATAGCAAAGACGAAATTGATGACATGCTCCAGCAGTTGCATCAGCTGAAAAAGGAAAATCTTCAAAAGAGGATGAGCCAAGTACAACAACCCATGGACCAGGTGGCTCGGCGACAACCACCACCTCAACTACTTACCCCGAATATCAAAGTTATTGGGATTGGCCGCCCAGGCAAGGATAGAAGTAGTATTAATAATAATTTCCAGAGTAAAAGTGCTTCCAGTTTTTATTCTCGTAGTAAGCCCAATGGAGTTATTTCCGTGGGCCAACGCTAGTTTATTTTAGTCCACAGTTCACCATTCTCTCATATATTTTACAACTTTGTATATAAAATAAAGAGAAAATCGCGCATGTACCACCAAGCAAGTAAAAAGAAGTCGTCTCTTTTCCAAGTGTGCATGGTTCCAGCAGAGAGGAGCAGTAGTAGTTGAGGAGGTTGAGTTTGAGTGTATGCAAACTATACATTTTTTTTCTGGTAGAGCTGGTGTGGTGGTGGTGGTGATGATGCTGGTGTGTTTGACCTTACTCCCAATTAAGCAGAAAAAAGATCCGACTTTGCTTGTCATATTATATACCACCGTGTTTGTCAATTGCACACCACCAGCAGCTCCAAACATGAGAGAATGAGAAGCATTATAATAATATTTTGCTATAATAAAGTGGAATATGGGTGTCGTCGTCGTCGGAATATTTGCTCCATTTACATTTAGGAGGACTCTTATATAATTCGCATGTGACTGCAAAGGGGACAATAAATAAACAAACAAAACATGAGAGTTGTCCTAAAAATGTCGTCACTCCCCCAAGCATATTATATGACAGTCAGTGCCATATCATGTTACTTGATGCTCCTACTACTGCCCACCACCACCACCACCACAAACTACTACCACCAAAGCAATTTATATACTTATCATAAAATTAGCAATAAAAGTTAATAAACCTAGGCTTGAAACAGCTTTATTAGGATAACACACATTATAAGTTATGAGTCAATCAGTGTGGGACTAGGATTTGAAAAAGGGCTTTGATTTTTTAACGTTTTTTTTCCAATTATTATTGACGACTCACCTTGGACTACTCAAAAATCAAGTGGGGCTTGCAATGTTGAAATCCACCCGAGAGCGACTTTCTAATAATAAGGCGACTTTGCCCGTACAGTTGTTGTGCATTAGTGTTTAGAGAATGAGGGTACACCAGGTGCTGTTGATTTTGACATTGGTCGGATCAACACACCATGAGGCGCAGAACGATAGTCAGAGTCAAAGCAGGCACAACAACAATAATGGTGCGAGTGGGGAAACGGCAGAATTTTCGAAACGAGGTTTTGGTAAGTGGGTAAAAAAACGTATTTTTTTTTCTATTAACAAAAACTCGTCATTCTCCAGAAATCAAGTCAGTGGTTCAAAAAATGTTGGATTTTTATAAAGGGGAGCCTTGCGCTTGCGACCAGGATTGCGATTTTGGTCGCTGGCTAACCTGCCAAAACGGATACTGCCATTGTGCCCGCAACTCCTTCCAGTACGACTACTCCCGTCAGACTTGTGTCGTCCGGCTGGGGGAAAAGTGCTTTGAAATTGCTCAAGAATACATAGAATATAACCCAAAGGATCTTCCCCCTTCAATACGCTGCTTGGAAGGAGCCTTTTGCTCCATGTCGGCCGGCGGGATTTGTGCCTGCAATACTTACGGTTATTACCAATCCCTTGACGGCTCAACCTGCCAACGCAAAAAGAGCTACGGACAACCTTGCACGCGAGGGCTGGAATGTAAGTCGGACGTGTGCTCCGGTCCGGACGGAAAGTGCATTTGTAACATTGGCGAGTTTTACCACAAAAGGAGGAAGCGGTGTGTTAGCCTCGTCGGCGCAATCTGCTTTGGGGATGACGACTGCCTGGACAACGGGGTTTGCCTGGAGCACCTCGCCGTCTGTGGGTGTGCGGGCGGCTATTTGGAGACGGGAAGCAAAACCTGCGAGCAGCGCATGTTCTTTGGAGACACTTGCAGCGAAGGGAATCCCTGCAACAACCCCGAGTTGGCCTGTATCGATTCCGTCTGCTCCTGCAAGTACTCCGCCCACCAACACTTTGACAACGAGAGCTCTCACTGCCTCAGCTTCCCCGGGGGTCCGTGTGTTGAGCACGATAATTGCGTGAGGAATTCCAGGTGCGTGCAGAACATTGGTCCGGCGGGTTTCCACGAGTGTCAGTGTGAGGACGGGTACTTGGAGATGCCCACTGGGTTCTGTGAACAGTTTAGTGGGCAAGGGGAGCCGTGCCAGAGCAGCTCGGAGTGTGACCCCCTTGCAGGGCTGGTTTGCGTGGATTCCGCTTGCGAATGCAAGGACGGGCTCACCCGCTATGATAAGGAAACGAGAAAATGTCGCGGAGTGGTGGGAGCGAGATGCGGACAGGACAGGACTACTGGACATGGACTGGACTGCACTCCAAATGCATTCTGCTCAATCAAATCACCTCAACTGCCGGGGAGATGCCAATGCCTGGAGAATTTTAGCGTTAGTCGTGATCGAACTTGTGTTCCCCTTTAAATAAAAAAATATATATATATTACATAATATTAAATTTAAAGTTATACGATCCGAAATGTGTATCACGTGTGCGAACAAACTAAATAAAAAACACAACTTTTTTTTATACTTTCAAACCATAAATACCTCAAAGTATATATATATATATCAATATAAATAGTTGATTATAAATAGTAGAGTAGAATATAGTTGATTAAAGTACAGTGTTTTTAGAGTACAGTATAGTAATATCAGTGTATCTATATATTTATGTGAATAATAAAGCGCAATTTATGCAAATATACCATAACCATAATATTCAATTTGTGGAGATAGATGCTGTTAGAGATGTTTTCAAGTGTCATCTCTCATGCACGTGGATTGAAAGCCATTAAGACCAGTCATGCATACCGTCCGCGTCCATTAGCGTCCGCAGCGACTATGTGAGCATCATGATCACGGCTCGCTCAGGCTCGCTCGCCACAATTCACAATATCTGCATCTCATGGTACATATTATATTATGGTATAAAGCGTGGTGGTGAACTCATCATCATCAGATCCCAGGATAGCAACTACTACTGGTCCATCCCTGTGTACTTTTAAACTTTTTTTTGCATTAAACAGGATGTTGCGAATTTTGTCAATTTGAGATGTAGCGGACGATGGGCTAGCATGAGCACAATGAAAATGGCAACGTATATAGGTTCTTATATGCTTATATATTTTTTTCAATCATCTTCATCTTTCCACACTTCACCTCAGCTGCACTTCATCTTTGAAGGTTGCCAACCACTTAATCAAGGAGCAAGCAGGCTTGTGAATTCCGAACTTGGTCCGAGCAGGCTCAACCCAAATCTGGATAATATTATGATCGATATACAGAGACAGATATTATTATTAATACATTACAAAACATATTTTGATTTTTTGTGAGCCACCAGCCACCCTTTTTCCGTCGTACTTTCAAATGGGAGCGGACCTCCAACTTCATAGGCGACATTCTAATCATTTTAGAGGGCAATAATATTAGGATACAGGGATACATTTTTTTTGACAATTCTTCTGTGATATAATCCAACTTAACTTTTTGATTCTTTTTGGATGATATTCTTATTGTAACAAATACTTTTCATGAAATTTCATCATCATCATCATGTACACTGGAATCGTGACATTGTCCCTGATCACTTTCTCTGTGGGAATGATCACCAGCACACCATTTGGCGATGACGACCCAGGGAAAAAGTAATTTTTCCGTCGTACTTTCAAATGGGAGCGGACCTCCAACTTCATAGGCGACATTCTAATCATTTTAGAGGGCAATAATATTAGAATACAGGGATACATTTTTTTGACAATTCTTCTGTGATAGAATCCAACTTAACTTTTTGATTCTTTTTGGATGATATTCTTATTGTAACAAATACTTTTCATGAAATTTCATCATGTACACTGGAATCGTGACATTGTCCCTGATCACTTTCTCTGTGGGAATGATCACCAGCACACCATTTGGCGATGACGACCCAGGGAAAAAGTACGGGGATGCTTGTGAGCTCAACCAATTCTGTCATGGGGAGTTGGTGGCATGTCATCTCGGGACATGCTCGTGCCTCACGCCAGAGGAAATGGTGTACGACGAGTTTTCCCAAGGGTGCAAAGTGCTCACCGGGAAAAAGTGTGAAATTGGCAACCGTGAGGTAAGCGTGAACTGCATTGAGGGAGCAATTTGTGACCTGAGTGGAGTGTGCGTTTGCACGCATGGCTTTTATGCAACGGCGAATGGAACTTGCACAAAGACGAAAAAGTTTAAAGAGAGTTGCAGCAGTGATGAGGAGTGTCACGGTCACGGGGCCACGTCAAAGTCTCTGGTTTGCTTGGAGGGAGTGTGCTCCTGTGATAAACGAGGTAAACGTGATAGGAGAATAAACTTTTGAGGACTTGGCCATGAGAATTATTTGTATGTATTATTTTTAGGTCACGTTTACGACATGGATAAAAGGGCGTGTGTGTCTACCGTGGATTCCGAGTGTCAAAATGACGACGATGACGAGGAGTGCACCTCCCACGCTGTTTGTCAACAGGGGAAATGCGTGTGCAAAACAGGGTACGCCAAGTCCAGCAGTGGAAAATGTAACCTGGGGTTCGGCGCAGAATGCAATTCCGTTGCGGGGCTCACCTGTGCTGATATCTACTTCACGTGCTTGAATGCCAAGTGTGGATGTAAACATCCGCTTCACCAGGTATTCGACGAGAGGACGCAAGAATGCCTTAGTTTGGTGTTTGGCCCGTGCACTTTCCCCAAAAAGGACTTTCTCGACAGTCAAAAGAATAATGTTACTGGGATTTATGATATCCAAAAGTGCATTAAAAATGCACTCTGCGTCGATAAGGGATTTTATTCAGAGTGTGAATGTAAGCCGGGCTATGTGCAAACCAAAGCGGGCTCCTGTGCTCCGGGATATGGAGAGAGTTGCGAAGTGGACGAGTGTGACCCAATTACTCCACTGTTTTGCAGAAACAATAAATGCGACTGTCATGACTTGATGCAAACTTGGGATCCTACAATCAAAAAGGTTTTTTAACAAGAAATTAATAATAATAACGGAAGTTTTTCATTTTTCATGCAAATGCGAATGTAATAAAAAAACGTCTGTATTTATGTAATTTATAGTGCGTAGGCCTAATCGGGTCGCGATGCACCAGGGACAAACCAAACTGTGTCGAGTTTGCGAGTTGCGTCATCCCCGAGTCTGATATCGCCGGGCAATGTTTGTGTGACAGGTATTCTGTTGAAGTGGCCAACAGGACGTGTGTATACAACGTGTAGGATAGACTTGTGGAGCAGGCAGGCAGCAGCTCGTCACTATCTTTTACTTGATCATTATTCAGCTCAACATCCCTTCTCATCATCATCATCATCGTCATCACATCTCTCTATCGAAGGATCAATACACGAATCTCGAATTTGAATTCCTTTTTTGTATTTTATAAAATGTTACCGTTTAACAAATGTATACAGCAGCGTGGCAGCAGATGGGTGATATATGAACAAAAAATGTATTGTATGACATGACATGATCTTTGAGTTTGTTTACTCAAGCAAAACTGTACGTACGGTGAATAAATAAAGGTAAACTCCTGCGACTGATGTAAAAGCACTCTGTTTCCGTCAGTGTGATGGTCAGTCGGGATTGTGTGCGTTTCGAGCAATCGTCGTCAAATAAAGTTTTATAGTAATTCTTTTTTTGATTTTGATAGCAACGCCTAATCAATCTTGTTAAATTCATTTTTGTCAACTCTCTCAAAATGTCAAAATTATATCATGTTACAGTGCTTGGATTTCTCCTTACGTCTTTGCAAATCACGGAATCTAGCTATATTCCATACTCCCGGACTTTTGCCAACAATAATTTATCCCTTCCTGACTCAGGGGCAGCGGCAGGGCATCAAAATGTGCCCAAACGGCGTTTGTCTTTTTATGGAGAACCTTGCCAAAATACCTCCGACTGTGCCCCAACCGCTGGTCTCACCTGCTCCAACTCAACTTGCCTCTGCTCCAGCGAGTACATTGCCCGTTTAAATCCCGTGAAAGGACTCGTATCCCAAACGAATTGCGTCGTCAGAGCGGATTCGCCCTGCAGTTTGGCTACGCATCCATCATCACCCAACAGCATTCCCAACAACAAGAGAACATTTTCCTCCTTCTTTTGGAGTAAACTAAAGAAAAACGTGTTTTTCGATGGGGACATCAGCGGTGACTCCGTCTGTGTGGACCATGCTCGCTGCATCCAGGGGTTTTGTAGATGCTCCCCGGACCACTTTCGAGATCCCCATCGGGGCTTGTGTCTCAAGAGGAGGTCGTTATTCCAACCCTGCGACTTCGACTCCAACTGTAAAAGTTCAGAAGGGCTAGTCTGTGCTGGGGGAAAATGCCAATGTAGGGAGTCCATGGTGTTTGACAGATTTGCGAGAAAGTGCTTCATTCCATCCGACCAACCCTGTGACGCCTATTCTTCCGAAATTGACATGGAATGTGTGAGAAACTCGGAGTGCTCCAATTCCAGATGTGTTTGCAACTCGGGGTACACGAAATCGGGCAGTGGCAATTGTGGGGTCGCTCATGGACACAAGTGCGACAACAAAGAGAGGGTTTGCTCGGACAACCTCGTTTGTCGCTCGGGACTTTGTCAGTGTAAATATAGTATACATCAAGTTTACAACTCAACGCTTGACTTTTGCCTCAGCAAACCGGGTGGACCCTGTAGTAGTAGTAAGGGTGAATCATCACCACAGAAGAATCCACAAGATGACAGTTATCCTTCTCCCACCACCGCGATAATTCACCAAAAATGTGTTCCATTCTCGGAATGTGCTCCGGCCCAAGAAAACCTCTTTGAGTATGCATGCAAATGCTTGGATGGATATGCGGAAAACCAAGTTGGGGAATGCGTGCCTAGTTAGTTAGTAGTACTTACACCACACACGCTAAAAGATTGTCGCAATTGCATAACATGAGCCCAACTAAGAAATTGCAAAATCATTCCTCCTCTCTTTAACATAGTATATATCGATCGATCCAATTACCTATATGCATACCGTGTTTATAAAAAAAAATACTCTCAGGTTACGGCTCCGCTTGCCTGGAGGATGATGACTGCGATGAGGTTGCACAGCTAACGTGTCTAAACGGAAGATGCTCGTGTCCCGATGAGGAAATGCTCGTGTTTGACTGGACAAGGAGGAAATGTGTTGGGAACATTGGTTCGAGGTGCAAATATATTCAGATTGAAAGGTACGTTCTTATATAAATATATAAAACCTACCTAGTTAGCAAAGCATTTTTTAGAAATAAAACTAATAAAACAATCTGTCTGTCTGCCTGCAGGTTGTTGAGCATGAACGTGGACATTCCCACGGAATGTGTTGAGGGTGCTCGGTGTGTCGAAAACGTTTTCAGGTTGGATGGGCGATGTGAGTGCAACAGTGGGTGGACATATTCCAAAACTGCAGCCCAGTGCGTCAGCCAACTAGCAGCGTCTAATGCAGTTAGCAACTGAATTGTAAAAAAAAAACTTTTAAAAATTCAATTTATGACTACTGTCAGTATAAGTGAAGTTGACCACTTTTTAATAAATGATATATATTCTCGTCATATGTTTAGTGCGCAACTTGTGCGCAAATATTACGTCCCGCTTTTACTTACACTAACCATATTTCCATATATATTATTAGCTACGTATATTTCATCACAATTTTTTATTTTTTTTGCACATCTACAAATACCCCATCGCACTTTTCATTCGCCTTGATATACTGACCTCAATTGAGGAATGTAAAAAAAATGATAAGTGAAGTTGACCACTTTTTAATAAATGATATATATTCTCGTCATATATTTAGTGCGCAACTTGTGCGCAAATATTACGTCCCGCTTTTACTTACACTAACCATATTTCCATATATATATTATTAGCTACGTATATTTCATCACAATTTTTTTTTGCACATCTACAAATACCCCATCGCACTTTTCATTCGCCTTGATATACTGACCTCAATTGAGGAATGTAAAAAAAATGCCAGACGTATTTATTTTTTTAAAAAATGCTGCTAAAGCGAATCTCAAGTGTGTTTATAACTTCACACCACCACCGCACATCCCATAAGTTGTTGATTTCATGAAGATCATCATTCAAAATGTTTCATCTGTCAATTACGATTAAAGTGTGTAGAGTCATATGGTATTATGGGCGCACACACTTGTGCACGCATTTCATCTGTCCATGATTTACTTTTGCACCAAGAAGACTGAGTATAAGGATGATAAAGCCAGAGATTTTGTGCTTCTTGTCACAAAATAAATTAAGGAAGCAAAAAAAGACCTTTGATGGGCACTTGAATATATGCTCGTGTTTCATAATTCATAATCAGCGTCCCCATCATCATCACGAGTTTCACATATGGTCAGCGTGTGTGTGTTCAGTTCATTCATGATGATGATTTTGATGATGATGAGAGTTAAGCATAATTTTGGTAGTGCGAAGTTGAGACAAGGTTCTACTACTTCTACTACCACTACTACCACATTACATATTAAATTACCCTTGAAAAAATCCTTTAATGGTAATTAATTACCCACGCCATATTAAATCATCCTAGACCTACTACATTGCAAAGTTGAGAGGAGGACATCAGGCAGAAAGAGAGAACGACTCAACGGGTTTTTTATTTATTGCAGCTTTCACAACTGGACATAGATTTCACACTTCCAGCAGCAGCAGCAACCCTTTTTAATTAAAAAATGGTAAGATTTTTCATCTTTTTGCAAAAAAAAAATCCATGATTATTATTATTATTATTATTTGCGGCCCGGTGACGAGATGATTCATTTGGAAATTGTAGGACATTCGGAAACACTTGCTCCTTCTAGTGGTCTTCCTCCTCTGGTTGGGCACCTCCAACTCCACCTCAGCCTACATGCTAAAATACCTTGGAAAGGAGTACAACGACGCCTGCACCCTGGACACGGAACACTGCAACCCCGTTAAATTCTTAAATTGCGACGGGGGGAGATGCTTGTGCTCCGCCCCGTCCGAAATGGTGTATGACGAGGAGCGGGAACAGTGCGTCACGCTCGCAAGCTACTCCTGCTTACGACACATGCCAGACTCCAACTCGGTTCAAAGTCCAAAATATCAGGTGGCATGTGTCACAAACGCAAAGTGTGTCTGGCCTGGGGACACGTGTGCTTGCGACCACAGGTACTTTGAAGCTCAAAACCACACCTGTGTCCGTCAGTACGACTACGGGGCCAAGTGTTCCAGCAACGTACACTGCGATCAATTCCGGTTCTTCAGCTGTGTGAGCGGGAAATGTTCCTGCGACCCGGACAAGAATCATCGGTACGACGCCAAAAACGACAAATGCATGGTTCCGGTTGGGTCGACGTGCGAAAAGATTCAATTCATTTCCATCAGTGAGAAGGAGTACAAAACGGACGAGTGTCCAGAACATGCTTCATGTACTGATGCCGGGACCTGCAAGTGTGATCCTGGGTATCGGATCACGAACGATAAATCCTGTGGAAAAGAGCTGGGGGATGAGTGCGACTCGCAAAATAAGAAATGCTCGGACGTTCAGTTTACCTGCAGGAATCAAATGTGCGCCTGCAAATATCCGCTGCATCAAGTGCCGGACGGGAAACAGTGTATTTCCCTGGTGGCTGGCCCGTGCACAACGGAGCGGGAGGCGAGATCCGTTCCAGACCCCCATTTCATCCAGAACTGCACTGACAATGCGTATTGTCAGGAGTCTCCGCAGTCCTTCAGCTATTGCAAGTGTAAAGAGGGCTACATTGAAACGAATCAGGGGACTTGCGTCAAGGCCTTTGGAATGTATTGTGAAAACGATGACGAGTGTGACAATGTGGCTCCTCTGGCCTGTATTGAGAACAAGTGTGCCTGCGCCGACAGTCTCCAGAATTACGAGCCCCAGTTTAGGAGGTGTGTGGGATTGGTGGGGTCCCGCTGCTTCAAGGAGAGCAATACAACGGCTGCGTCAATAGTTTGCACGTCTAATGCGTACTGCGTCAAGGCTAATGCACAACTCAACTATGGAAAGTGTATTTGTGCCAGGGGCTACTCAACTACGCAGGATAAAACATGCACAAAATCCTAGACCCTTTTGGTCTAGGACTCCATGAAAGAGAGGAAAAGGATGATGCGGAATTTTAGTTTTAAACGTAATAATAGTTTTACCCGGAGTGCCTATAGAATTCAGGCTGCTTAAAGCTAATTATAGGATTTGCAAGATTTGAGAATGTCTATATTATGCAAAGAGTATCGGTATTACCATGATTTATTCCTATCTTCCTGCCAAAATGTTTTGCTCTAATTTTAAACTATGCATATATAATTATTACTGTATCTATTTAAATATTTACACTAATAAACACTACTTGTGCCTTCTTCTGATAAAATTGCTCAATTCCTTTTTTTACATTATTATATTAGCTCAGAAAAATAAAGCTCAATTTTGTATCTAATCATTTCATCATATCCGTTCCTCTCCGAAAAATATGATAGGCGTATTAAACATTCCAGAATTTTCCCATGATCCAATATCCCTTGAATCCCTTCCAACAAACAGCAGCACATCATCACATCACCACGCATATGATGATGATTCCTTGCATTTCCCGTTTTTATCCTAGAAATCGATAGCGAGTGCAGTGCACCTATGTCTCTAACTAAGCAAACTACAATCTCATCACATCCATCCAGCATCCCCATTTTCTCCGTCTTTGCCAAAGCAAGCCCTCCTGCGAGCCCGTGTCCTCTTTCCCCTCTCCTCTCCTCTCTTCAATAGTGCTTATCTGTCTATAGCCGTACCGTGCCGTCTAGCTCCATATGTCTTCTTCCTACGTACATTTTCATAATACAATATGGCTCTCTTCTTCTTCTCTTCTTCCTCTGCCTGGAATAATCTTCACTCCGCATATCATCCCATTTCCCAAATCCTGTTTACTACTACTGCTCCCATGTCCCATGTTTTTTGGTTATATATGAATGTACGTGACACCAATCCCGTATTCCAAGCATGTCTACGAGGAGCATCCTCAACGAGACAAAAAAAATCTCTCATCTTCCTAGCTTTCACCTTCCTCCGTCTTTCATTTCTCTTTCACCACCACTCCAATAATAACATTATTCTTTTTTCGGCACTCGGGCACTCATCATCATCACACATCCTGTTTCGTGGGCAAGAAGAAGAAAAGCACCGCAAGGCACTCAATAATATCCCTGCTGCACTGCTGGTTTTTTCCTTTTTATATTTGCACCACACCTCCACAAGATTTTACAGCCTTACATTCTGAAGTGAGCGAGGAGCGCTTTACTCTTTTATTTAGTTTCGCCGTTTATTTGGAGAGGAAAAGGGTAAGAAAACAATAATTTCCTTAACCCCCTAGCTTATACGTATGTTTACTGGAAATTCAATCACAATACAAGATATTATACAATTCCCATTGTGTGAAAGTGGAAAGTGTGAACAGGGATAGGATTCCTTCCTATCCCTTATTGAAAGGTTTTAATATTTTACAACTTTTTCTCACGCAACAACAGCCACCTGATGAATTGTCTGTTTTCCTTTGCTTTTTTGACCCCCTTTTTGTTTCTCTAGGTTGGATAAGAATTATGCATCTCAAGGTGATCCTCATCCTGCTCTCCACCATCGGCGTCGTCATTGATTCCGTGGGAGCTGGCACTGGTCATCGACAACAGTACGGCGATGTTTGCAACAAAAGCCGCAAATGTGACTTTACCAAGTGGTTCCGTTGCCGTCAGATGAAATGCGTGTGCTACAATCCACCAGGAAAGGACGAGCTGCATTACGATGAGTTTTCGAAACGGTGTGTGGGCAAGGCGCACACTGACTGCGCACAAAGGTTCTACCCCTTTGATGATGAAGATCCACATATTTTTCACTCCCGTGGATTAACAACCAACCACTGGCGGTATGGTAATGGAACGTTGAAGTGCGGGCCTAACGCGTTCTGCAACTTTGACGGGAAGGTTCATATTTGCAAGTGCAACAAAAGCTATTATGCGGCAGCGGACGGGAGATGTGCCAAACTTAAGTCGTATGATGATCCGTGCAAAGTAAGTTGACTGAGAGAGAGAGTGTGTGTGTGTGAGCGCAAGCTTGTAGGGAAATTATTATTTCTTTTAGCTCAATATAAAATGAACACCCTATTTAAATTTTTTTATTCAGTTGGATGTCGAATGCGACCCAGACGCCTACCTTCGCTGTGAGAAGAGGAACGGGGACGATGGGACTTGCAAGTGCGACGGGGAATCCAAAAATTACGACTACGGTCTCCACAAATGTACTGTACAGGCAGGGGCCCCGTGTGAAGAGAAAAAGAAAAAGGATGATGGCATGATAATTGACGACTGTCCCCCAAACTCGGTATGCACCAACGGGGTCTGTCGATGTATTAACGACACCCAAATCCACTCCGACCACACTTGTCAGAGGGGCTTCGAGCAGGAATGCGATCCAGACCATCCCTGCGGAGATTCCAAGCTCAGCTGCCGCTCTAAAGTGTGCCAATGCAAGTACCCCCTCCACATGGAGTACGACGAGGCTGTCAGTCAATGCGTGAGCCTGGCCTCTGGCCCATGCTCCTTAAACGAAACGTCCGAGTACACCATAGAATGCACCAGGAATGCGGAGTGCACCATGAGGAACTCCATCTGGGAGTGTCGGTGCAAGCCGGGATATCTGCAGACGGAAAAGGGGACGTGTGCCAAGGTGCACGGGTCGGCTTGCGAGGTGGACAGCGAGTGCGACCCCTATCCGCCCTTGGCCTGCATCAACAATCACTGCAATTGCGTGGACATGCTGCAGACGTACGACTCCGCAATGCGGAAATGCCGAGGGTTGTTGGGCTCTAGGTGTCAACTTGGAAAGGACCACGCTTGTGTGGAGAACGCACACTGTGTCCACTATGACCAAGATAACCAGGGCAAGATTGGGAGGTGTGTTTGCAAGCTAGGATTTAAAGAATCTGGCGAGCGGACATGCGACCCCATGATTTAATATGACGTTATTTCGGCTGCTTCTCCAGCTAAACTGTATATTGCTGGCAGATTCTCAATGAGCCTCCTCCAATTATACATTTGATTGAAAAAAAAATGCCAAAGTACAGAGAGATTTTGAACGGTCCACCCACCATTTTATGATGCAATTTCGTAAGCTTTAATAACTTTCCACTTGAGACCTTACCTTAGCCATTGACATGTGTCCTCTTAAAATAAAGCCTCCTGTGCCAATTGACTCCTATAAAAGTAGGTCAATATAGGGAAACTTTGCAGTATTCAGCCCTTCTGTCTTCTTGAGCAAGCAACTGTGTGGTTCTTTCAAATACAATTATAATGATTCGATAACAAACCATGTTGAAGCATTCCATTCAAATAAGTAATTCAATGTGTAGTAGCTCTTTCTCAAAAATCATATCCCAATTCAAAAACTACAAGCCCTCTTCTCTTTCAACCGCTAACCCATACCGTGAATTTTATTCACTCGACTAAAACTCAGTCAACTAACCAATTAACATTGTACGTACTCCGTACTGGTCCACCATAATATACCTTGCCAAGCCAATCAGTATTAACTTTTAGATTTACGAGCAGCGGCAACATTAACGGTAAATTATTACTTAACAGAACTTGCGAATTCTGATGTACTGGAAAAATAACTGAAAAAAAATCATATGAAATTGTGGTCCGTCAATCAATTATGCAATTAGGATACCTTGAAGTATTTCATAGAAGAAATAGGTGTTAGGTGTTGTGTGATATTCAAGGAAATGTATAACGTGCATAACTGTTTAAAAAAAATTCTTCTCGTGTTACATCGTAATCATAGTTCAATGTTGAAACATGAAAATTCCTAATAAACGGAAAAGAGTAGTTTAGGAAAAATCAAAAAAGGCTGGTTAGAAAGCTCTGTAGAATTTTATTCCGGACAGAAGAAGAGAACCAAATCTAGTATATAATTTTAGAAAATGAAGAAAAGAGTCGAGAGAATTAAGTATATCCGAGAAGAAAGTTTAAAGTAAGTACTAAAGTGAACGAGTAAAAGGTAAACATACATTATTCATGAATCCGAGAGGTGCGTTACTGTTTATGGTGTTGATGATATGACGGTGAGAAGCGGGGATACGGTTTGTAAAAAATGCTAACAATAGTTTGAACCCAGTGAACCCATCATTGGTGTATAGAGGTATTATGAAAATGTTTGAAAATTTCTTATGCTATGATGCTGTTGACGTTAATGTTTTAGACAATAAATATTAGTATTCAGTTTTATAAATGACCATTTGTCAATATCATAATATATCATCATTCACAATAAGGAAATACCGATTTCAAGTATGCACTACCTATTTCATGTATAATCAAATTCCACTCGTTTGAAGACCAAGTCGTTTCAACATATATACATATATTTTTTGCTTACAATATAATTTGCTTTACCATCGCACTGTATAGAATATTTCGGACTATCCTCTTCAAATGTCTATGGAACAGATATGTAAGGACCATCTCTTGGTCAGAAAGCGCTGAGGAAGTCAATTGGTGACATTTCTTGGACCAGCAGCGCCTAACGCTGAACCGTTATATCCTTTCATTCCAGCGCCAAACTGAAGCATTACCACGAGGTAAGTTGCAATAGTGCTCATAACCTGCGCAAGAACAAAACCAAGAATTACATCTTCTACATAAAAAACTGAGGTTTTGAATTTTATTTTTATTACGGTTGTAAAGAGCTTCATATCAATTTCAAAATATCCACAGGCACTGAGACACTCGGGTTGTTCCACGTGAAGATACGACTTTTCCGGAAATGAAGGCAGCTTTTTAGATGCAATACATATAGCCTTGCGGATGTTCGAATAGCACTGCCTGATCTATATAATTATAGAAAAAAATAAATATTATTACGAACAAATCATAAAATCATCTTTCTTTACACATCAAAGACAAAAAAATATCATGCAAGAATTATACCCCCAAGTTAAAGTATCCGCAGCCTTTGCAAATCTCATGAAACCAGATCAAGTACGGGACCACAATAGCCACATTCAAGCAGAGGAGGCTGCTGTCCTCCGGTCTTGAAATCATAATGAAGATATTGATCGTACAGCAAATGATCATGGCCAGAATCTCCAACGCCATGTAAATCCCATAAATCCCTCCCAGCACGCACTTGAGATGCAGCAGCTCGTCGTAGATTTCAATAACCTCTTCAAACAACAACGTCGAGGAGGAGCTCTGCTGGGAGTTCATCAGCTGCCCCTGTGCATCCTGCTTCAGAGCAATATTCCCCAGACTCTGGAAACAGGTGCAAATCACACAAGCAAAGGTGGTGAAGCTGGTCGAGTGCAAAATGTGGATGGAGAGCATCACCGAGTAGAAGCTGAATCCGGAGAACATGAACCAGTTGTAAATCTCATTCCCACTCTCCTTTCTCAAGTACGCCCAAATGTCATCATGAAAGCTGATCATGTAGCAGGCTCCAAGGACGAGGGTAAACATGAGCCAAATGCTGATCTTCATCCGGGCGCTTCGATATGACGGAAGTAAATCCAAATGGTTGGGACACCGGGCCACGAGCTTGACCAATATGAGCTGAAGACGATTCCAGAATTCGGCGAGCTGTTTAGCTCGCAGGGCTATGAATATGTAGCTCATTTGGGCGACAAAAATTTGACTCAGCACCAATATTATTTCGGTGACGTAGGCCACGAAATTCTCGTCCTGCTTCGAGTTCATGTGTCGCATGATTGGGAAGAAGAATGTCGTGTCACCCACAAATATCCCAAACACGAGCAAGCTGTACGCCACATTCCAACTGCAGTACGCAAAGGAGGCTGAGCCATCCCTGATTCTCACGGGAAAACATCCCAAAACCCTCACGACCAGCAGGTACGGCTTGAAAATTTTCTGGAGGAGGTGGTGTGGCTCGGTGAGTTCCAGCAGGTGGAAGTTTCGCCTCGCAATTGCCTCCTTCTTCTCCATTGCAGCAGCGTCTTGTCGATAAGGTCGAATTCTGTAAGGGATGAGGAGATTCTCCAGAATTGTTGTTGTGCGAGTTTCAGGCGACTTCATCATGGTGTATGGATGGAACTAGCAAAAGATCAACTCTTTCCCTCCTCTCTGGCTCCACTGAATTGGAGCGGAAACGCCCAAGTGGCTCTTGATATATTTGCGAAATTAAAGTGGAAGGGATAATGGATATGCTTTCGTAATGAGTTTTTTTGTTTTTGTTCTCGCTCTGTTAATCTCCCCAATTAGTCATGTGACTAATTTCCCCGACACGCTATCCGCCACCATCCAATCCAATTTCATTAAAAGGAACAAATAAGAAAATTGGGACTAGTCTAACTTTCAAAATTATGTGGCATGTCTGGCATGTCATATATGAATAGTCAAATTCACATATTATCCCTTCTTGCACGCCGTATATATGCACTAAAACCTGTTTAGACCTCACTGGAAGCGGTAACGTTTCACAATTTATTGACACAATGTTATACCAACATAACATCTTTACATGCCGAAAGGAACCTAAAGGCCTGATCGTGAGTAATAGAATTGACTAAAACGCAAAAGTCAACTTAACAACACATTATTAACTCTACCGACACAGCCATAGTTTATCTCGACATTTTTATTAGTCAATGTGTCACACAATTTGATAATGATAAGTAAAACCTTGTTATTTCTAGGTATCTACTGGTTAGTGTAGTTAGTACTTATATACAAACAAAAACCTTTCTGATACTCTCTCAAATAATAACTTTCCCTTCCTCCAGATGTCCCCCAGTTGCAGTTTTCGTGGAGAAAGCATAGCCTCAGCCTGGCGTTTTCGACAAGGAGCTGGACCTCCTGCTCCTCCTAAATAATACCTTGCTGAAGCTCTCGTCCCCCTTACTCGACGACTCCCTATCCGTCCCACTATCTTTGCTTTTCCCCCTAGCTCCCCTCGAGGAGGATTGCACTATCACTGGATACTTGTCCTTCAGAAAGAGGAAGAAATTTCCAATAATTTTGGGCGACGGGAGACAAGGGCCACACGCCTCCAGCAGTAAATTATCGCCAAGGACTGCAGCACGAAAGTCGGAGAATGTGATTTGCCCGTTCTTGTCCTTGTCTAATTTTTTCAAAGCTATTTCCACAATTTCCTTGATGCTCTCTTCAACATCTTCCTCAATCCCCGGGGTCCGTATGAGACAATTTTTCAGACAGTAGTAGAGTTCTTCTCGGGCTAAGGATCTGTCACCTGGGTATAAAAAACGACACGAAGCCAAGGAGTCCCGTCTATTATATCTGACTTGGTTGAGAATTTCAAAAAAAAAGTCATCCATGAAAACATTTTTTAACGATACCATTTATATCGTAAATGAAATAGCAGAAATTGATGTGCTCGTCGAGGCTTCCTCGGAGGAAAATTGAGAGACCTTGGATCCACTCGCATTCATCAATCTAATAAGAAACAAGTTTATTTTCAGGAAAACAGATGATAAACAGAAACTTGCTCAAATTTCCGCTTTCTATATAATATCCATACATCAACTATATTATACTTCCTCATTTTTAATTGATGCAGAAGAGTTAGTCATCAGTAAAGCAAGAATTTCATTGCGCGTATTTCTCCTGCATATTATATTGTCACCATATTTTGGAACACTTCTCTTCTTCTTGCACACTATTTTGTAACCCAAAATCCCAAATATTAATTACCAACACACAAACCCCTTTTCCTCATCAATAATATTATCCTCCTTCGCTTTCCTGTTTTCCGTCCACCACCACCGTGCTAAATAAAATATGAAACAGCGTCAGTCAGCAAAGACCAAACGAAAAGAGGGCTACAAAGTACAAAGGCGTGCACAAAAACTTTGCCGTTAATATATGCGTCCCGTGCTGAATATTAGCCGCTGCTGCCTTGTATATTCCAAGAGAGCTTCCGCTACACTTAATTCATTAGAGAAATGAATGGTAGATTTTCTCATCGTGACTACTACGTTATTGATTACCGTGACGGTTTTAGACTACACCCCTGAACCACAATGAGCTATAAGCTATTCCACTGTGAAAGTCTGTAATTATACGCATACTACTCTCCTCGAGAATCATCATCACCGCGTCCTCTCCTCTACTCTACTACCTCCTCTTCCTCCTCGTCTAGGACTAAAGTTGGGAGTTTTGCACGCGGAGGATAAAGTATGGGCAAGAGAAATGGAAAATTTGTTAAAGGTAATTACTAAGTTTTGTTGTATTGATACTCGAGGAGAAAGTGTGCGAAAATCAAGGGTGCCTTACTACATGTAAACCAATTTATGTGAAAATCCCTTTCCCCCAACCAAACTTACGGACGGAGATGTGTGTGTGTGTGTGTGTGTATGCGGTTTATGTCAAGGAGGAATTATACAACAACGTAGCACACGCGGTTACTTATGGAGGCATAACTGTCAGAAAACTTACGGACGGAGATGTGTGTGTGTGTGTGTGTGTATGCGGTTTATGTCAAGGAGGAATTATACAACAACGTAGCACACGCGGTTACTTATGGAGGCATCACTGTCAGATTAAATCCGTGAGTGATGTGCGGCTTGGCTTGGCTTGCTGGTGAAAGGAGGTATCGACAGGAATAAATAGCTATAGAAAAGCGTATATCTAAGCCAAGCCGGAGTGGAGGAAGGTTCACTGGAGAGGAAAAGCTAATTGAATTTCCTCCACGAAAATTAGCCATCTAAGGATTTTAATACGAGAACCGGGGTTTTACTACAAAAAAGAAAACAACATCACGGTAGCCCAGCCCGTTTTCTCCAGAAGAATGTATATATGAATATTATGATGTGGACTGACTGTAAGGCCCTTGTGGATTCCCCTCTCTGACGAACGACATTGAACTAATTCCTCAGTGAAAATCCCGAGTGTCACTCAAGGAGCATGCCAGCCAAGAGGGCAAGGTCTCTTGCTCCGATGACACACACAACTACTCATAAAAGTTGTGAAGACGGGAAAACATTGGTGTATACACACACTCCGATAGTGTTGGATGGAAGTGTACCGAGGATTTGCAGCAGAATATTAAATTTATTCAAATACAGAGAGATGGAGAGAGCTTTTGCCACGAAAATGATTTTACGGAAGCACTTAGGTTTTTACTCGCCGAGGAGTTTTTGCTAAATGGAAAATTAGGAGAATGTGTAAGAGTGGTCCAATTGGATTTGGAAAAAGACTATAGTGAGGGGAAGCAAGGGAGTAAAGGCGCTTACCGTCCCATCGTTGTTGGCATCAAAGAAGCGGAAAATCCTGTCGAGCATTATGTCATCTGTGCAGTCAAACGTTGTGTGCATCACGTCGCGGAAGCGTAGCCTGTCCATTTTCGTTTTTTCAGTCAAGGTTTTGTAAAACAGGAGTAGGGACTGCACCTGTCAATTATATCAGAGATTTAAATGCACTAAAAGTTTCATAAAGTATATCTTTACATTAACCAACAGTGCACACGAAGATTTGGCCCATCTTATATTTAGTCTAAATTTACTCTAACTTATATTAATTTCAAGTGTCTTCTTACCTCTTCATTAGAAAAATGCGTTTTTCTTGACAACCCTTCCGATGAAAATTGAATTTTCACGGGTTTCGCAACCTTTTGTGTTTGCTGAGTTTGTGCACTATGTAACTGATCCTGTTCACTAATACTCATTGTGTAATGAAAACTACAACAAAAACTTTTCCAGGATTTGAAGAAATGTTATGAAGGGATTCACGATTCACGTAATCCCCTTTCAACAAAACAAAAGCGAGCTACCACTAATATCCCATCCCTGGCATGCTTGAGCAACACTGAGCAAGTAGGTATTATACCTCCGTCTATCCTTTCTCCTAGATATAGGCCCCTCTCGTCTTATGCGACTTTGTTTGATCAATAACTCTAATCAACTGGGAAGCTGCAAAACTTATATTTTACATGAAATTCTGTGGCTTCTCTCTCCAGGTATCGTATCTCATACAAAACAACATTGTGGAAATGGGAGAGCACGATAAGGACGAAATATTATATATCTCATCAATTCATATTTTCCATATCAATTTCATCCTTTCAACATCATGCATACACTCGAGCACAAAAGATCGAGGGAATTAAATAATCCCAGAATTTGGAACATATTTATTTCCACGAAAAGGGGAATCAATTGGAAAACCTGTATATGCACTACTGAACAGTGAACACCACATACTACCTATCTGAATTGAAATTACCTTTCTCAGTATAGGTAGTTTCCTCCTCGAAAAGGAAGTAAAAAGTGGAGCAAGCCAAAGCCCAATCCTGCCAAAATGAGCGAGTCTAGGGAATCTAGTTACCCAAAAGCAAAAAGATGGTTTGGTATTCCCTTCAGGGAAACAGGATTGACAAGACATGTGCATTAAAATCTCACTCTTTTTTATCACCAACCACACCACAACTACGAAACATACATAAAACTGGCTTTATGCTTGGTGTCATTAGGGAAGCGATGCAGCCACCTGCCAAACACCACCTTCCTTATTTTATGGGTTCCAATAGCGCAAAATCTTTTTTGGGAACATCTCAATCACCACCACATCACCACGTTCCCCATCCTGTTTCATTTTGTTTACTGGGTCACGACTTGTGGTATATATTCTCTTCTTTGAAAGCATTCAATTAATTAGACAAAGTGGTAAATTGTGTAGAGTCAAATGCAGAGAGAGAAGAGAAAAAGCTACATATCCAGACAAAAAATATAGCACCCAATTCCCTTTTCATCTAATTTCCCTATATATCCATCCGTATCCTCGACGGGAAATGCTTTGCGCCTTTCTTTTAAACCCAGAAGATTACTGTCACGAGCGACAGCCCAACTGTCAAAATGTAAGTTGGCTCCAGGTAAAATGAAACAAGATATACATAATATATGTAAACCAAGGTTCGGAGGCTCTACCTGTTTCCACATCCAAATCTTCTGTGTAGACTTACGTAAATTGAATGAAACCGAAACCGAAAGGGCTGTCCCGCAGTCGAAAGTGTAAGTGATGGGCATATATGCCTATACGCAT
>JAANSN010001441.1:0-33518 GCA_036850665.1 Dicranocentrus wangi
TAAGTATACAGGGGTTATCGGCAACGCTGATTTCAAAGGAAGTGATAAAATTGGATTTTGAAATAGTTAATCAGTGATTTTTCAGTGCTATAAAGGACAAGCCCGCACTCCTTACTTCTACCTTTGAAAGGTTTATATTATTTGGTGTGATGAGATGAAACATTTGTGTTGGTAGAATAAACACAAAATTCCCAGCCATCATTATCATCCCCACTTAGCGACAGAGTTAAGATATTATCATTATTACTTACAAAACGAGAGAACATCAAACACTGTACCTGATGGAAATGATGGGATTTCATATATCCGGGCATATGGATGCTTGTACACCACTACAACTTTGAAAAAGATATTTGTGGAAACCGGTGTGCAATAACTGGCATCATTTCTAGATAAAAAACACTCACCCCGTACTTGACTGAGGAACAAAGCCTCACTTTGATCCGAATACATACTGAAATCAGTTAGTGATGAGGCACTAAATGACCTCATATTCCTTTTCTGTTTTCCTAAATCCTAAATACAATTACCAATTTAAGAGCGCATGGGACAAAAGAGAGAGCTTGGCTAACTAACATGATCAAAGCCCGGGCTGGGTTGCAACAAAATGCGCGTAAGTCCGTGTTGGCAATTTTTTCAAGTTGCGTAACCGGAACAAAGGCTTTTTTGCAACCGCGATAATCCCCAAAGTACTTTTCTACCGATCTAATTCTTATTCCAGATTCTAGTCTAGGGAATGGTACCTCCAATTTCATAAATACCTACATACTAATAATGTAAACTGAAAGAATGCAAACATACAGTCAAGAGTATAACCCGTGCATTATGTGAAAGCGGAAAATGCACACATGGGAGCACTACTTGTGAAAAGAAATAAAAACGGGTTTTATTGCACTACAGTACTATATTCATGGACACAGTACAGTACTAACTGGAAAAGCAGCTGCCAGGGTTTTCAAGACTCGAATATATTTTACTCAAGCAACTCTACGAACTGGTATGGTGGGATTAGATGACAAGGTGTCATCGTGTGAAAATGGATATCATAAATGCCTTAACTAAGCCCATATCTTAGGTACGCACGTACGTATAGAGTGGCTATAAAGCTATGGATAGATATGCGTGCATAAATAACTGAAAGGAATCCTTTTTAAATAAGTTGTCCAATCTGTGCTTCTGTCTAGGTAGGTGAAAGTGAAAGTCTTGATAGGTGTTCATGCTCGTGTGGTACTTGTGATTTGTTGATATTGTGGTGGCAATGATGCAGTAAAAAATGTGTAATAGACCCGGGTGAAGTGCATTGGTTAAACTTCAATGAGTAAAAGTAACAACTTCCAAGAGAAGATTATAACTGTCATGTCTCGTTATGTCTTGATGTACGTGTTGTTACTCTAACGCAACATTAGTTACAACAGCTGTCACTGTAATGTTCACGGAGTGACAAGTCGCAAGACTCGCTTTGCCAGCTACCAGGAAATATTGTTAATTCAAGTGATTCTGCATTCAACACAGGTTGGAATCAAACGGAACACCCGGCCGAACCGTAAGAAAGAATACTGACCAACCAACAATTTATAAAATCTGAAACCATGCCATGAATTCTAAGAAAATACATAGGTAGTCAAGAATCAAAATGGGTAAAAAGAAAGTTTCACATGCATGCTGCGGCGCTAGCTTCCATTTGTCGCATTAGTATATTACCAATGTTCGGTCGGAGTGTGTACATAATTATTGGATCCTATCCCAAACCCTTGAATTATGCCAATGACAAGTAGACTACTGCACAAGGACAATGGAAGCGACAAACTAAAGTTCCGCATTGCATTGGCGTCATAATATCATCATGTGTATCTACTAGACACATTCAAGTCTGTCCTTTTACCACCAGTGTTTTTTTCTTTGGTCGCTTGATAGTAGTTGGCAGAAAACGGAAGCATTAGCGTGGTTCACATTATTCACTCTTGTTGGATATGGACTGGTGGATTGCAGAACACACCCAGACTGTCTTCGGTCGCGTTTTTTTGAACATCCACACCAAAAACATACACAAAAATTCTAATATAAAACACCATCGCCATGTACTATTGTGTACCAAGTTGAGAGTAAAGTAATAATAAGCATTGCCTTTTGCGCATACACATACCAGCAGTAACCTTTACACAATTCAGAGTTCATGCTACTGTGGGACACTATTCAGCTCAGCTCGTATCGTCAGTTATTGTCGGATGGACAGAATTGTCCTGTACTATTTTTGTTTTCATATATAGGTATATATCTTTTTTCTTTCTGTAGTCGTCACTCTGATGAACTGAAGAATATGCCTCTACTTCAAGAATGATGAAATGAGGCAACTTAAACCACACACACGGACACGACATGGCATATATATACCTACAGCAATGTGCAATTTTTGTACATGCGAGCTCATATTTGTGTTGTGCGTGTCGTGACAAAAAAGTTTCTTGTTACTAATGTGCAGATAAAACAAACTCTCCGGAAGAGAAAAATAGATGTTGTCCTAAGGGAAAGCCCAAGTAAAAACTAATCGATGACGATGATGACAAAAATGCATTATACACAGTTATGAAGGTGATGACGGGAACACAAGTATAAAAATTATCTTCTATTACTTACTAGTATAAAGATATTATATGTGGGAGTTGGGTAGGACATCCAATGAGAAAGCTTTTATCGTGACAGTGCTGGCGCTGGCTGTGGGGAGGGATAGGGTAGGGGTACCCTCGTAGTCTGATGTGATGACGTTCACAGTGTAGGAAGTGGAGTAAAAGCACTCCAATAGAGAGCCAAGGACATTATTGCCAGTGCAGTACAGTGCGGTTTTTGAGGTTTTCTAACTGACTTTAAGGGTTGTCAGCCACAACATGAGTGATGTCGATGGCTTTACATAATTCACTACGTATTTATGCATGCGGCCAAACCCCGGTGATAAAATAAACTACCTATATATGAATGAAGCTTTTGTACACACATGTGACATATCACATCGTGACATCGTGGTTTCCTATATTCACCGTGTTTGTGATGCATAATCGATGTGTAGTATTCCTATCATTTTTAGTGGTAACATTCGACACTTATTCATTTGGGTATAATATTCCTTGGATTTTGACAACAATATATAAGCGGACTCGGACTATTAACGGAATAACACTCGTGGTCCGGTCATCTTTGTGATGGGTTGACGATGACCCATGTTCGACCTTTTTACTCCAATTCTCCACGCTTTTCGACCTCTTCCAGTGTGTAACTATGTACTTGAACAGAGGTAATATTCATGAAAATTCATTACCCAGCTAAAAATCATGTATTTTTCTATGATCGATTATTTCATCAAAGTGACTACTTACTCTCACTTTCATGTTCTACAAGAGTCAACAAACAAACCAAATGAAGTATCCAGTTAAGTAGCCGCCTATCAGATATTAAGTATTAGTCAAAGGCTTTTACCATTCTAGAAATAGAGTGATTGACATGCTTTCACTGGGATACGTAAACATTTTTGAAGTTTCGTAGATTAAGTCCTGCCTACCCATGATTTTCCACCTCCAATTTCTATTGGTATAGATCTCCCTAAAGGAAAAGTATTTGGACACCGAAAACCCCAGAAGAAATAAAGAGGTCTCTGTCCATGTGCACTTTCCCTGAAGCCTATAGTAACCCCACAAACCGTACTTCCAGCTTCAGCCTTTGTGTTCCTTTCAAATGCATGCGTGTATAAAATCTAAAATGCTAAGTTTCTCCATTTTGCGCTAAATATTTTGTTTCCCTTCTCGTCTGCGGAAATGTCCGTCCGTCCGTAATGGCAGGGGGGAAAATGACAGCTCTCTGTCTTCGTCGATTCGA
The DNA here is from genome assembly GCA_036850665.1 of Dicranocentrus wangi. NCBI lineage: Eukaryota > Metazoa > Arthropoda > Collembola > Entomobryomorpha > Entomobryidae > Dicranocentrus > Dicranocentrus wangi. The sequence continues at coordinate 3,865 of JAANSN010001441.1, forward strand.
TACTTTTACTCTAGTTATCTTATTATATGCGCATATACCTATGTAGACAAATGTGGTATGAAGGGGAATGACGACTCACCTTCTGCAATTTGGGGTTGTACTAGTTCACTATTCGCTTCACTTCTTTTTCCGCTCTGATCGATAAGTAATGAATTGGTAATACACATAGGTCCCAAGTCTTACAACGAGTCTGTTTTCGTTCGTCGATGTCGATGCGTCAATACAATGGGTAGATGGATGGGTGTAATACCAAAACTAGCAGTTTACATTTTTCCGTTACTCTACAATATTCGTCCTACCAATTTTCCTACAAGCACTACGCTGAATTGGTGTACGTATATGGAATGAAAAACGAGTCGTTTCAACCTACATGAAAAGTCCATAATATTCAAATCGTCAAATAAGAAGCAGCTGTGTCTAACTGCAACTGGCTTCATTTCCACTGGAACCCATTTCACACAACGACTCTTGAAAAGGGTTCGTAAAGCTAAACCTAGTATCAATAATAAGAAAACTTGATACTTCACTTTCATTCCATATTTTTCTACATGAAAATAGGTTACTCATCTCTCCTCACGGCTTTCCCCATTTTATGCATGTTATATTATTTCATCCGGGTATACGTGCGTACTCATAAAAATATATCCAGAAATAAATGGCCATATCAAAAGAAACAGTTTCCTGGAAAAAATACCTTCATTTCAAGACTTCCACAATACCTCCACGAAGAGAATGAATGGGGCAACTGACGTACCTTTTGTTTTTTTCTTCATGTCTATGTCTGTAGTCGTATCACTCAACCTTTTATGTATTATATACAAGTCCATTCTTTTCTACTTGCTTAAATGCACGTTCCACATTCAATTCAGGCCACATGCACATTATGCATGCACAATACAACGAGTTCAAGTGATATACACATTGACAGTTTTTTCTAAAGTGTTAGAGTATGTGTAGTAGAGTATATAACCCATGTAAAAATTCCATGTAACCCATACATGGTCATGCACACAGGCAATAATAATAAGACATGCACACACATTCTTATCTCCTACCTGACCAGAATTTCCCTGACAAAAAAGCTGATAAATACTACTCCACTTTTTCATCATACAAAGATATTCCCACATGCCCACGGAGCGTATGATAAAACAAGGGAGGTTGCGAAAGGAAAGTTAGTTTCATACGATTTTTACGACTATACGCTGCACTTCCCAGAGAAATGCTCTAATTCTGCGTGATATGATACCTTATTACCCAGATTCGTCAGACGCTTTTTCTGACTTTCTTCGAAGGAGGCACAAAAGGCTGTGCATAATAGATGACTACATATACGGTGCCCTTTTCGCATTAACTCCTCAGTCAAAAATACATAGCGTACGTACGTATTCTGGTTGAGTGTATTGTGTATATAGCAAAATCAAGTCTTTGTTTCGTATGGACACTTTCTCTCAGTTCATTTTTCACACCATTCCCAGATTTCGAGTACGTCTCCAAATTCACCAGCCCAATTCATTCTAACCAAATACTGAATACCTACATAATGTATAATAGCGATGTATATTGTTAACCCTTCGGCGGATGCTTTGCTTTTTAACCCTCGTGATTCGTGATGTACAGAAAATACAGGTACTATATAGCGTCGCGTTCGTATGCACTATATCCCTTGGCGCAAGGCGGCGGTGCCAAACCGAAAACGCTGGTTCTGGCATCTGGCACAACAACCTATCCCCTCCTTTTAAATAATTTATATAAAAAACAACACTGCACAAAACTTGGCTCCAGTGATTTCAACTTTCTCCTTCGTTTTTATGTCTGTCTTTCTCCCTAACTTAGGATTTCCTTATTATTCGCCTATGTCATGATGAAGATGGTGGTGGTGCTCCCTGGAAAGACTGCATCATCAACAGTTTTTTTGTATTTATCCGAGGAAAATGTATACCGCTTTCGGTTCATCTCATTACGTACTAGCAGTATGTTGGGAATTTTAGCTCGTCTCTATTCTGGTCTTTCGCCCTATTTATTTATTCAGCATAGTATGATGATATCAAATAAGGATATTTCGAGAAATATTTGTTGAAACAAGCACCAGGAGAAGCTAAAACAGACAATGTAATGGTATGCCATGGTACAATTTTTGATGCGTGTGTGCTCAGAATTCTTCAGAAAACAAGCACGAGAAACGGAGAAGGATTATGTATCTTTTTGGTGCACAGAATTATTGTTGTGTGTAAAAAAGGAGGGGAACGTTGTATAAAAACGCCTAGATGATATTGTTCTGACGGTTTTTCTCATTTCATATTAGTATATGTTCAGACGGTCAGAACAGTCATATCTAAATCTATGGAGCAGAGTTGCATGCATAACATTTGTGAATATGTATGTTGTACCGTCGCTCTGTGATGATATGATGCCATCATCACAACCCTGAACAAGTGACTGGCTAACCTGCCTCGTTGATAGTCTTCCCTTTTGCCCTCCCTCTTCCTTTAATTTTTTTTTCTTAAAATGTCTTTGAGAATAAAAGCATTTTCACATTCTTTGCAGAGACCACATCTTAAATCGTGGTTGTGTGTGTTTGTGAAAATAAAGTTCTTACCAAAATCTCGGGAAAAACTCTTTCAAACGTGTTACAAACGGTTGTTTTTTTTATCTTAAACTTTCTCACACTCTACGTATTTGGAGGAAAGTTGATGAAAACTAAAACTTTGGTATATAGCATTCATTCATGATGATGATTAACTAAGTTACAAAGTGAAATGAAAATGTCCGGATGGTGGTGGGAGGTAGGCCATAGGATGCACGGAGGGTATTTGTTTTCCTATGATACCACAAAGTATGCATACATGATATAATATTGTAGACTGTAAGATGTAACGGTTTCTTTCTCTAAACCGACATGGTGGTTTTGATGACTATTATGTTTTATGTTATTATGCTCATTTTTATCCAATTATACACAAGTTTTACAAAAAGTAGTACTAACTAGCTAAAGTTTAAGAAAATAAAATGTAATGATTACAATAAGTTCCTCAGGTTGATTTCGTGTCGACGTTTTCAACTCAACAAGCAAATACTTGAAAGTTTGGACGTTGTACGACGACAATGACAATTCGGACTTTTCAGAATTGTGGACGTTGTTTTGTGACGTGATACTTTGAGTGTTTTATTATGCTCGCAAATTTGTTGAAGGTACTTTCACAAAGCCTCTGTCAAAGTCTTAATTGCAGGTTGAGCTGTTCTGTTGGTTGCTGCTGCTTATGTTTCAGCATCAGAATAGTATACACTTTTGCTTATCACGAAAACCGTACCATTTGGCCACACGATAAGAAACAATAATGTGCACTTTCCAAACACAAATTTGGGGTATCGTGATTTATAAAAAAACTTTTTTTTTTCAAATACATACACTTGCACTTAGGCGAGGGGAGCAAAAAGGGCTCCTTTGTACACAGAAGTAGATTTATGAGATATGCACAGTGAAAACTGGCTGTAGAGAATGAGTCCACTACACGAGCTTGTACTTACTTTCACTATCAAGAAAAAGAAGAGACATAAAAGACCACTGCAGTATATTGCGTTCCTTCCTGCAAAAAGGGAACGCAACGTACCGAAAAGGAATATTATGCGCCCCTAGTTATTCATATGTATACTTTTATATAAATGTATGTAGTCCAAGTCGCAGAGTGCCAAAAGCAATAGTAGTGTGCAATGTAATGGAAGTCTAGCTGAAGAAGTGTGGTAAATGTTTTAGACAAAAACGTCTCTCTTTATGCAGAAGACGGGGAAAATGCAGCAGTGGTGATGGTGGCAGTAGTAGAACACCAGAACTTTTAAACTACTACTCGCACACAATCATACACACAACAGCACGCGCTTCTTGGCAGGCAGAACCGTTCCTCTGCAATGCCGAAACGATACTGACACACCGGTGTCATGAAGTAGCCTGTTAAATCGCGTACCTAAAAAGTGAAACCTATAATATGTGCATTGCCTTTATACCCAGCATCAATAGTGGAGAAAAAATAGGAGAGAAGGAAAAAATAGCATACGCCTGAAAGCAAGAATGCATGTAACAAAGCCATCACACCAGCAAGCTAGGTAGCTTCTTGTAGTATTTTCTTTCTCACCGTTTCATTCGTTTTGCAATATTGAACGAACCAAATTGCGACAACGTAATACTTCAGTTTGTTTACGTATATACATACCTTCATGCAATAAAATACAAAGGGAAATGCCTAGATTATCAATTTTCTCTAACCAAATAAAAGCTTATTCAATATTTGGTGCTGTATATTATGTTAAACGTGGCCAAATTGTATTGTCAAAATGTAGCAAAGTTCTTTCTGTTGTAATTATTTTCAGTCACAGACGAGGTTAAGCTGTTCATTCATGAGTACATTCTTAATAGTGATTAGGTAGTTATATTAGACGTCAAACAAAAAGATGTTAGTTTTAAATAATATTTTAAGCCTTTATTTAACAAATACGTTCCGGAACGAGCAGATATTTTGAAATTCCATAAATATACATTGTTTCACAGCGTGTGATACCACACAGTAACATTGTTTCAACTATTAATAGCCATGAATTAAAAACGATTCGGACTCGGACAATAGGAAATACTACTAATGATTATTTCCTTATTCATCTAATTGTTAGGAACCGATGACAATGTTATGCCATTAAAGTTAGTGGTTGTTTAATAAAAGAGGATTGTTTTATTGAAATCAATAGTCACTCACTTTTTGACTTGTATTTAATATGCCATTATGCCAATTATAAATAAGTCGTGATTAGAATAATGTATATATACGTACTAATAAAATGACGGTCTCGTAGGTACTAGACAAATGATAAAAAGGAGTGGGATAGATCAAGTTGCATGCAGAACTATTGAGTACCTATATCATTATATGTTTCAGTTCACTTCATTGAATTTGATGTCTAGCGATGTCGTCTTCGCGCATCACGTCTTCTAGGAGCAGTAGAAGCACTGCCAACGCTGAACATTTGATTTGCCACAGGAGCTCCAGCTGCAAAATTAAATCCGCCTACAAGAAATTCATTTAAAAACAATAATTTTTAATCATTTAGAATCTGGCCATCGATTAGAATCTTAAAATTGAAAACTAGCTTAAAATATTTCTTTTACGCATTAAACTTTTACTCATTGGAGTCGGAATTTTATTAATCAGAACAGATGGGGGTACTATTACTGTTATACATACTACGGGAGACTCAGACGGACAGATTTAAGCATTGCCAAGTTAAAGGTTTAAAATATCAGCTATGCATGTACGAAAGATTGCAAAATGAATTTTTAGAATTTACCAGTTGGTACACCTTGTGCTGCCTGTTGTCCAAACTGAAACGGAGTTGCTCCTCCTCCGCCAGTACCTACAAGACATAAATCAGAATTAGGTTTACAATTCGTTGTTGGCGTTAATAATAATGCTTTCGCTTAAATTCATAGCATTATATTCTACCTGAAGTATTTGCTTGTTGTCCAAACTGAAAAACTCCAGCCCCAACATTTGGAGCTGCAGCTGGGAGTGCAGGAGGTGCACTTGACTGTCCAAACGAAAATCCCCCAGACGAAGGCAACGCTGGGGCCGGTTGCTGTTGCTGAGGTGCTGTGCCTCCAAATGCGAATCCACCAGTGGATGGCTGGGCTTGAGGAGGTGACATGCTATTGGATCCAAATGCAAAACCACCAGTAGACGGTTGGGCTTGAGGAGGTGACATAGAACTTGATCCAAATGAAAATCCAGGATTACTCGTACTGCTTCCTCCAAATGCTGTGCCAGAGGTCGATGCAAGCGACCCAAACGTAGGCGGTTGAGCAGACGCTGCTGTCGTTGTATTTGCACCGGTGGTTGTTTTTCCTCCAAATACCGATGCGTTAGTTGATGCAGATGAACCAAATCCAAATGTGGATGCGGAACTAGTCGCGACGGATGAGGTACTTGATGAGCCAAATCCTCCAAACGTTGGGGTAGCATTTGTCGTATTGGAAGGAGCAGCGGCTGAACCAAACCCTCCAAATGCTGGCGTGGCACTGGCAGTTGCGGTTGAAGTAGTAGATGAACCAAATCCTCCAAATGCAGGTGTGGCATTCGTCGTGTTCGAAGGGGCGGCAGCCGAACCAAATCCTCCAAATGCAGGAGTGGCAGTGGCCGTAACGGAGGGAGTACCGGATGAGCCAAATCCTCCAAATGCGGGTGTGGCAATAGCCGTAGCTGATGGGGTACTGGATGAGCCAAACCCTCCGAATGTTGGGGTGACAATAGCCGTAGCTGCTGGAGTACTGGATGCGCCAAATCCTCCAAAAGTTGGGGTCGCATTAGCACTCGTAACGGAAGGAGTGGTGGATGAGCCACCAAACGGTGCTAATCCTGTCGCCTGTGAGCCGGTCGAAAAGTTAAATCCACCTGTTGGCGTGGGTTTCCATATCGAGTTGCTATTTGTGGTTGAAGCTGTACTAGTAACAGCGGAAGGAGATGGTTCAACTGGTTTTGGCTTTGCAAGAGGATTAGGAACGTTAAATGAAACACCTCTAAAAGAACTGCCGGCACCACTCGCGTTGCCTGTGGACCCAAGAGGGGAAGTTACACTGGCTGGTGTTTCAAGTGCAATCGGAGCAGTACTAACACCGCTTCCACCGAACGCAGTATTACCTAATGTTGTTGGTAAAGGACTCGCACTGACTCCGAAATTGCTTCCAGTGGAAGGTGGCAAAGAAATTGTTGACGATGCATTCGTTGTAAGTATGGGTTCTGCGGGTGAACTTTGTTTCCCGAATGAGAACCCTCCTACTGATGAACCACCAAAAGAAAAGCTACTAGCTGTTGTAGTTGTATTACCAAGACCCTGTGATCCAGGGGTTCCAAATGTAATCACATTATTGCTATTGGTAGTAGTTGTTGAGGTAGGGTCCGTCGTATTATCTGTGAGGAAGAATTGTCATTTATTTTACAATCATATGGGAATTAACTCTCATTTAATCAGTACAACTTAGGCATTCATTTGTTCTTCACCTTTACTTGCTCCAGTTCCAAAAGGACTAACGGCACCATTGGCGTTTCCTGTAGACCCAAGAGAGGAACTTGTACTGCTTGGTACTTCAAATGTGATCGGCGTAGCACCAACACTGGTTCCACCAAACGAAGTATTGACTACTGCTGCGGGTGCTGAAGTCGCGGCCGGATTGGACATACTATTTAATCCAAAATTGCTTCCAGTGGATGATGGTGAAGAAATCGTTGAACATGCATTTGTTGTAATTGTGGGTGCCACGGGTGGAGTTTGCTTTCCGAAGGAAAATCCTCCTACTGATGAACCAAAAGTAGAACCGTCGGCATTGGTGGTTGTACTACCAAGACCTGTTTGTCCAGGGATTCCAAATGTAAGAACATTATTGCTATGGGTTGAAGCTGGATTTGTTGTGTTCATCTCCTTCATATTGTCTGTGATAAAGAATAGTCACCACAATCATATGTTGACTTTCACCAAACCCTATTTCTATTTGTCTACATCCCATCAATTCATTATTTCATTATTAGGGAAACACGAGCATGTGTTACTTAGGTGTTTATTATTAGTTATATCAACTTACTTGCTCCAATTCCAAAAGGACTAACGGCACCATCGATATTTCCTGTAGACCCAAGAGAGGAACTTGTACTGCTTGGTACTTCAAATGTGATCGGAGTAGTTCCAACACTGCTTCCACTAAACAAAGTGCTGACTACAGCTGAGGTCGTGGGAGCCGCAGACGTATTGGATATACTATTTAATCCAAAACTGCTTCCAGTTGATGATGAAGAAGAAATCGTTGAGCAAGCATTTGTTGTAATTGTGGGCGCCACTGGTGAAGTTTGTTTCCCGAACGAAAACTCTCCTCCTGGTGAATTAAACGCGAAATTGTTAACAGTTGCGCTTGTGGTTGTACTACCAAGACCGTTTTGTCCAGCGATCCCAAATGCTGGAACACTATTTCCATTGGAAGACGTAGAAGTTGCTGTGGTTGTCTCCGTCGAATTATCTGCGAGTAAGAATTGTCATACAACTTTGAAATTACCTATATACATATTGCGTTTCACCAAATTTTATTCCAATAATATTCTATTCTATTCCGTTAAAACTCATGTTGAAGAATAGTCTAACGAATACTCATGATTAGTTTAATTTAGTGTTTTATCGCTTCATTGCAAGTGTTGTATTACCTTTACTCGCTCCAATTCCAAAGAAATTCTGTCCTGATGTTACAAAAGCAGCAGAACTACAAGTAGAAGATAGTGGCGCTGAAGCCCTAGCGTCTGTAATATCAATGGTTGAAGTCCCTGCAGACTTAGAATCGTCTGTTACATCTGCTAAGGAGGAGGTAAAATAGTAATTGTGATTTTAATTTTTATAAACGTTTGAACAAAATACTTTAAGTCCCACATTTAGTTATTTAACTTACCAAATATAGATCCACCAGGTGGTTTCAATTTAAGAAGTCTATAATACCTTTCAACCCGTTTCTTTTTGTCTTTGTCATACATTTCTTTGGTTAAAAGAATCTTTCCCTCTTTCATAAGTTCATCTTTGTCTAATTGTACGGGTTTCCTGCAAGTTAAAACATGAAACAACTTAGAGAAGTGATACAGAAGAAAGACATCAAAAGTTTTAAAAATGTTAAACGAAAGTTTGAAACGTACTTTACTGGTTTTTTAAAAAGTTCCTTGAAGTAGGCAACCTTATCGAATTCGGAAACTCCGACACCTTTATCACATGTTTCCCTTTCCTTTACTTCTCCCGTATTGGTTGATTTACTAACGGAACTACCAGGAGAAGTGGAACCATCGCGAATTTGTCCAGTTTGTGGTTGAATAAAGCTTGAAACGCCTGCGGCTTCCGCATAGCATTCATTACATCGACAAAACCGCCCTGCCTTTTCTCCTCGCGACTCTTCGTCCGCTGCACTCATAATATTGCTTTGTGATCGTCGTTTTCTCAGGGCACTTTGCAGAGTTGAAGCTTGTTCGTCCATTGCAGACGTTCCTGGTCGTGCTGACTTTTTCTGAATGCTGTATGGAGCTGTTGTAGAATCTGGCAAAAATCTTTTCTCGGTTTGATTCATCTGTTCCAAAATTGATTCAGACGAGAGAGGCTCGCTATCGCCACCACCCATGGCTGAATATGACACCATCATTGGTCTGTCGTGGCCTTCGGGCCCACCTAGGAATTTAACTCGCTTTGATATTTGAGGACGGACTGGGGTGTCCCCAATTCCGACTGATATTTTGGATGGCGAAGAAACCTGTGAAGGGACACTAGACCCTTGAAAGTAAGCTTCACTTTCCCGGCCCCTATTGAAATGATAATGTCAGTTAAGTATTGTTTACCTGTATAAGACATTTAAAGGTGCTAATTACTACTTGAAATTATTTTACCTTTTCCTACCAGCCGTTAACGCTTCAACGATATTTGAAGGAGAAGTAGGAGAAGAAGGTCGATTGGGAATAGGGCTCCCAGAAGCCGGTGTCCACATTCTGTTGAAACGCATTGCGAGTTCTTGAGGTATCCCACCTAATCCTTCAGAACGATAGCCAGCTTCGTTTGATCGTGGACTCCCTCTTGGAGGAAACGGACTGGTGTTATTACCCAAACCAACTGGCTGAGATGGTGATTTTCCACTTAATGAGATATTCGCTTTAGTTGTGGGGTCGATTGGAGCTATACGAACAAACACTGTTCCTTGTCTAGCATGTCGCCGTCTATCACGACTATATACTGATGAAGACACCCCACTCCTCAACGATTTTGATGGTGTCGGAAAAGATGGAGGTGATATTTTTGGTTTCCTCGAAAAGCTTACATGAGGCAACTCTCCAAGTTGTAAACATCGATGAGGTGACTTACGAAATGGCGAAAAACTCATAGAATCGTTAAATTCTTTCAGTGTATTATTGCCAGAGGCTTGCTGAACCAAACGACTTGTGAACCCTGGACTAGTTACATTTGACCAAGTTCTAAAAATAAAACACAATTTCCTAAATTGATTAATTGCATACAAATTATTCAGCAGAAACTGCAACCATTAACAACAAAACTGACAATGACTATATACTCATCTATACTTACGAAGGATCCAACGGCTCCCTGGAAAACGAAAATGACGAACTTCGTCTGGGGGAAGAGGTGACCTTGGGTCCAAAGTTAAGTGATGTTGATCCATCACTACTGTCATCATCGTCTAGTCCATGTTTTGCACTTGCCGAAGACGCCAACTTAGTTCCACTAGGGCTTCGCTGAATTGTTTCCTGCCTATCTCCATTGGTTAAGGTTATTGACACTTCCCGTTGTACCGGCTGAATAGAAGACTTTTTCTTGCTCCAACCAAATATATCAAGTTTTTCCCACATTTTGGTGCACCCAGTCTAAAAATTAAAGCACATGATAACCCATACATGTTCCACTGATGAAACCTAGATGTATTCAAATTTAGTTTTAAGCTGATAGTATGCTTACCTGTTACCGACACTGATTGTATTTTACAAGTATTCAAAATGGTCAATAAACGATACAGCAATGATGACGATGAAGTTGTTCGAGAGTCCAGCGACCTTGAACAGCTACTCCCTTTAGTTCAGCATCTTCTTTATATTTATGATTTATAACAATAACAATAACTTGTTATATTCAATTTTAACAAAAAGCCACCAAGTTAACCGTCAAATAATACGTGGAAGGAAATGTCAATCCGCCCTGTCACGAACAGTTGGCAATGCGGTAAACTGCGCTGCTATTATCAATTCTTATTATGCATTTAATTAAATTGAAACTATATTTTGTCTACTGACTGATAATAAATGTGACAACATGTGGCTCCTTCAACATTCAAATTACATTTCACTCATCGTCAGCTGCGACTCTCACACATCAACAATCATTCCGCACACGCAAAAAAACCAATTCACAAAAAACAACAGGTGACGACGAGCTTCACTTTATGGAAGGGACTGACTTCACTAATAAAAGTAGTTATTAATTGAAATGGATAACCACCTTCACTCACACAATTTTTCAGCCATCTAATTGGAATTCCAATGTCACGCATTCAACAACATTCATCTTTACACTACACATGACACACACTCTCTAAAACCATGAATTGAATTAACACGGATTCACAAATCAGTCGAACGCCCAGATGACATATAATGTATAATATAAATTAAAACTGTAATTAATAAAAAGGCAAAACACTTACACTCCGAAATTGGGATTCAGTTCATTTTTTTGTGCAGAATAAACCACCTACCTACCTACACTCTACTTGGTGTTTTTATTATGCGTGATATTAAAACAATAAAAAATTAACTTTAGTACGAAAAGAGGGACGTAGTCAGTAGTTGGGATTGCAATAATAATAATTTTTAAAAGTAATTAGGTAATTGTACGACCAAGATCCAAGATTCCGGTATTTTTGACGTTGAGATTGTCCACAATCAACTGCGAAGATGTGAATGAAACAAACAAACAACAAAAGTATTTTAAGTCATTATTAATTACTAATTATACGTACGCACGTCTTAACGTCTTGTTCTGCTGGGGGGACTAAAAATACTAACTTGTGACTGGTTGTTCCTGATTTATACATGATTTTTAGTATTTATAGGTATATGAAGTGCATGTATCTGCTTCTGCTGCATCTGCATCTGCATCTGCTCTGAATGAAAGTACAAATACCGAGAGATGCGTAATGTTATTATATGTCTTTACGACATTTGATGGTTCAAAATCCAGCGGCTTCGTGGTCATACAAGCCCTCCCTCCTCACTTCACTCCACAGCACAGCAAACACCACTTTGCCCATGCATATGCAGCGAGGTTTTTAGGCGAAGAAGAAGGATGGATGGATATGGATATGGACACACACAAACCACACACGACTTTTTTTTAACAGGGGTGGGGAGAAGTGAAACAAAAGTTATACTACCTCACCCCACTCGTGTGTACTTATCGCATAATGCATATCATGGATAATACGATAATATTGGTTTGTGCACATGCATGCAAGAAGAGTGCATTAAATAGTGTGTGCATAAGTGAAATGGGACATGGAGACGGGGATGAAACTATGAAACCGCATTATACATACCGCTTTGCATATTATTGGAGATTGGAGCGACAGATTTGACTTGTGAAATGTGAATTGAATTGAACATAAAATGCAAATGATTTGATATTTATGATAAATTGATGATAAGGTCGTTGATGGACTGACTGTTGCGTTGCGCGTTGGGCGAAGCGATTGCAGTTTATTGCAGTGATTCTCTGGTGAGGTGAAATGTTTTTGAGTTTTGTACTTACAAGTATGAAATATTCATGTGTATTGTTGTGGAGTAAAAGTCGCTCGCGTCGCTCAAACAAGTTGATTTAGGGCGACAGTTAAACAAGTAAGTCGGGCGAACGGGAATGATACATGGAAATGGGATAATGTAGGAAATAATTAACAATTAATTTCTGATGGGTGATGTTATGCAGAAACCACAGAAGTAGTTACAATTTTAAAGTTACACTTGGATAAGATAATCCTCTAAAGTGGTTGGTTATATTTTAATATAATGCTTACAAAAACAAATGAAATCAAGAAAACAACTTTACAACAACCGCCTGAGAAAACAATGAGAACGTAGTTACTAAAGCAAGGAGAGAGAGCTTAATAATGCTTTGGCGATTTAGCTAATCCGTGAATCCGTCTCCTCTCAGCCCCTTTGCCCCCAACCCCATAATGCCATCCACTTGCGGATTCTTTGCAGAATGTCATACCATTTCCAACACAGGCAGCGTAAGCCATAGCATGGGGAATATAATTTTGCATGTGAACACCAGGGAACAAATGGGCAAACGGACCTTTGGCATATATCATCACATCTTCTCCTCCATGAGTTTCGCTCTGAAGTGGAACTAGTGGAACTTGCTGGTAGTTTATGTCATCTATGTTATCTCCGGTAATGTTGTGTCTTTGGTTGTTTACAAATGGTTTGAAACCTGGACCATTGGCGTAGTTCACAATGGAGAATTTGATGTCATCATCGCCCATTCCACCAAAGCCAGTAATGTTGGTCCCTCGAGGCGCATAACCATTAAATGTAAAGGCATGAGAGTGATCCGCAGTGACAACAATAAGCGTATCGTCATCATAGGTCATTTTGTCGCCCTTCTCAATAGCTCGGTCAAACTCGATTGTTTCCCACATCGTCTTCAGTGCCTTGTTATCATGATGGGCCCAATCTATTAAACCTCCTATAAATTCCATAATTGTGAGGTAAGTTTAGTCTTAATTTTTTAGCTAAGTGAGCTCTAATTGTAATTGAATATTAAGCTATAAAATCGGGAAAAAATTCACTTAAATCATACTGAGCGGTTTCATTATGAAAAGTGTGAAAGTGCCAGTTTTGCAGGTTTACATTGCAAAGTCGTCGTGACTCGTGAATTATATCACAGCCAAAACACTAAACACGGCACAAAAATAAAATTGCTAAATGCTAAAAAGCGATACTTTTGAAGTCTACAGCTTATTTGCTACCGCATCTATGTATTATTTCTATTTTTCCATTGCTTTCAGCTTTCTAAATGTTATGTGCAGTTTGTGCCACTTATGTAACAACTTATATTAATGCACATTAATTTTCAAAACAATAAATGAATTACCTTCTACAAATAGGAAGAATCCACGAGGGTTCTTCCTCAGAATTTCAATTGCTTTTTCGGTCATATCTGTCAAGGTGGGATCTTTATTTTTAGCCTGTTCACCAAAATATGCTAAATTGTCATCCGAAAATAGGCCAAGCAAAAACTCTGTTTTGCTAGCGTCCACATTCTTTAGTTCCTCAACTGTTTGAACGTATCTGGCATAACCGTTTTGCTTGCTAGCTGTCCATCGATCAATAAGGTTTTTTCCATCTTTTCTTTGACCTTTGGCACCTTCCACATCCGTAATTGTTACTGGTAAAAACTTTTTTCGCCCTCCTCCCAAAATCACCTAGAAATTCCCGACCAATATTACAAATTAGGCAGATTAATGAACTTTTCGGTTCATCTCTTGTTACTTTAAGTTACATTAACGTTTCGTCCAGGATTGTTTAAAATGAGCTGCTCTGCAATATCATCGCATTTTTCGGGATCTGAACCAAGGCTACTCATATCATCATCGCACTCCCAGTCACGATCAGCAATGTGTGCATACGCTCCTGCTGGGCTGGCGTGTGTAATACGCGTTGTAGTAACAATGCCCGTCGATTTTCCTGCTGCCTATATACACACGAGTGCAAGTGCATAAAAACAACTTCTTTATGGTACTCTTTGTGATGCTTTAACCCTTGTGACTTCTACTAGTGCATTACGATATTTTTCAAATAAATGCCAAATGTACCTGTGCCCAAGCTAAAATTGAGGAAACATGATTGTATCGGTTATTTTGTCCAGCGCAATCATGCCTTTGAACATTAGAGTTGACTCCAATTGTGCCGTAGTTGGCCTTAATTCCACATAGATAAGCAGTTGCACTGCAGGCCGAATCGGCTGTATGTGCAATGAGCAGCGCACAAGCAAGTAGAAGATAGACATACCTAGTTATATTTCCACAATTTGAATATAATTAGTGCAGTGTTGCAATTAAAACCGTAGGGCTACATACCAGTTTGAGCATCAGTGCAAAATGTCTGGAAAGGCAAATAAAATCATGTAGGTACATAACAATTTACATCGCCACGCCATCATCGCCCTGTACAACTCATAATTTCACACACACCATGTAATACAGGTAATACCTTCGACATTCCGGTATGAGGAAATGTATCAATGTATAGCTGTCCCTCTTCCCCAAATCGAACATTGTCGATCGCTTGACCTTTAAGAATACGGGCTGCAGTTGTAGTTGTTACTCCCATTCCATCACCCAAGTACATGATGATATTCTTTGCTCGCTTAATTAAATCTTTTGTCTTCAGCTTGTATGCCAAGTCAGTTTGCGCCGAGGCACTCCAGAAACTCGGATCTGTCAGCGAAAGGTATAATGCGTATCATGTCAAAACCAGTATGCTGAGTTGAAATTACGACTAATTTTACGATTTATGAAAATATGGACCATGGTTTAGATTGGTGAAATGTCAAAATGAACGTTGTACGGAAAATTAATTATGCGAAAGATAACAGTAGCGTGATTCACAATCATAAGGGCATTAGCGACCTATGTTTTACTATTAATTTTAACACGAAAATCACTTGCCCTCAACCAAATCCTCCATAGCTCTGGCATTGACAGGTTTCATGATGTCCGGATGTTTGTACGAATCTGCATTTAATGTTAGAAGTTTAGCGAATCACAACAACTATTCACAACAGAGATTAGTATGAATTTTATATTAACGGTACAAAGCCAGGGAAATATTACCGTGATTTGAAGCATGAGTCCGAGCCTGGAAAATCAGAGCGCTAGCTATAATCAATGCGGCTAACTGCAACATTGTTGAAAGGCTATCACATAAATTGGTTAAATAGTTTTTAGTATAAGTTACCTCCAGTTCTCTATGTCAGGTTCAACCATACTGTGTTACACTTACAAGTTACCATTTCATGACAACTAGCTAACCGAAACTACGAACTTCCAAATACCAGCGTAAGGGGTTTTATAAGGGCCGGTATCAACATCTTAAAATGCAGGTGTGAAATTCGTATTATTAATATACCTACGTATAATACGTATAATATAATATGTAAACTTATCATTAACATTTATCATGTTAAAGAGGCGAAGTTTCAACAGTATATGGCATGTGTGTCTGGCAGTTTTGGTAGTTTTGAGTGGTGTGGCGGTTTAGGTAAACTCAGCATTAAAAAAACACTTGCATGCATGGTAGAAGGTAAGTCTGATTTTTTTATTAAAGGCTCGGAGAATCATTAGTTGCTCAAGTTGCTATTTTTAATCTACCAGTATTACCAAACTAACTATGAGAAAAGGTCGTATTAGCTGCCCTATGAAGGAAAGCACGAATTCATTAGTTGCGTTTTAATGCTATGGAGCTGCACTGCACCTGCACCTATTCCCAAGTCCTAAACCTATATAACCCATGCCTAACTGTACATTTATTATTCTTCATTAAGTTCACGAAAAAAATACCTAATAAAACATTGCTTTATTGGGTTTGGTTATCCCAATGGCATGTGTGCATATGATTCACTCTGAGTTATAATGTGAGAATATGTGAGTAAATATGCCTGTGGCCTTAACTAGAAAAGTCAAATACCACTTTCGCGATACAATGTATGTAGTTGAAAAACGCAAGCACAGTCATTTCACAGTTCCATGAATCCACAAACGCAGCACCTGGAAATGCAGAATGAAATGAAAGGGTTGCTCCTCAAATGAAATTTCACCCAAATGCCAATAAACATGCCTAGTTCTCTATGCACTTTGGACTCATGTTGAAATGATGCATGCCGATGCCAATCCCCATGTTGACAATTAAAGTAATAGGACGATTTTGAATTTTCTTGTCGATTTTGAAATTCAAAACTGTCGATGCTAGTCGTAAGCCATCCATAATCCATATGCATCGATCCCACAGCAGAAATTCAAAAAGAATAAAACGCTTGTGAGATATCGTATTTAAATGACATCCATATAATAAAGGACGGACAGACAGAAGATCTTAAGTACATCGGTTTCAACCATAAAGAGAATTATTTAAATGTTACGACGGAAGCTGTGCCCTCTTTCACTGTATTAAGGAAAGATAGGTTAGAATAGAGTACGGTTGTACCTTGTACGGATGAATAACACATTAATGGCGAATAAAGAGTACACTACCTCACAACTTGATGTCTTTCATTTATCATTAAATTTGTCATACTCAACATGTTATATTTGTGGTACAACCAGTTTTGATTTACACAGTCAACTACACGTCTAGAGAATATTTGGTTGGAAACATAATTGGATTGAAACAACATCTAATCTGGGCATTAACCTATATTGTAGCTCTTATGGAACACGACACCTTCCAAAAGTCATTGATATTTCGAATGCGCTCTATGTAATGATCCTATTTTTAATTACAAATCTGATAGATACCATATTTTACGACAAATACTCAGGCCAGAATCATTGAACAAATTGTATGGTGGACATGGTCGTTAGACTAAATAGAGTAGAGTATTTAGATTATTTGCATACGACCGACTTGCTTACATACGAAACCTTTTATGATAGTCAAATGTTGTTCGATATTGTCAAAAACTACATGTGGTGATGCTGGTGTTCCCAAATTAATTCCTATAAATGCCCCAATGCTAGTATCTTCGACCAACCACGAATACATTTATTGCGATGTGGATATATTGAATCAATTCAAAAGTAAGCGAGAGACACGCATTACATTCTTATATTCAACACTTACATGTGCATGCCATGAAATCCACTCGCTGTGCCTCCGTGCTGAATCTTTGAATGAATGCATGTGCATGTATAGCTTGAGCTTGACCGTATAATAAGTGAGTTTGCTTATGAACTCGCACAATACGGTGGTTTACGGATTATATCTACTGCAGACCAATAATTATGAAGAGTTTCTTAACGTAAACGAATCAGGATCCCCCTACAGAGTCCTATTACATTGTATCCACGATCAACTTGGCTTGCGTAATGCTTCTTTGTCTAAAATCCAATCAGAATATCTGTAACACATGCTGCGACCAATGGTATCCGCCTTTGGATCAGCTACGACCGGTTTCGTTTCAGAATACCACAACGAGTTTGCAATACTGAAGCGTATGCAGTGAGTGTGTAAAGTGAATACTCACGCACGGGTTATGTTTGCCGTGCATTCAGCCACCCAAAAACAACCCAAACTGTAAAACAGGACAGCTAAGCTCGCTCGAGTCTCCTCTCCACACAGACCGAGACAACCAACTTCCCCTCTATACTGTTTTCAAACTTTATAAGGGATACGTCGCTTCGAATCGTAATGAAAATATACGAAAAATAATCTGTTTTTTCAGGGTTTACAATTAGTTTTGGGGTACTACCAAATCCAAAACTTACAATTAGTATATGACATTGAGATTAAATCGAGAATCCCCAGAGTAAAGTATATTTGAGCCAAAATGCATGCATTTATCACATTACCTGCTTAAAGTAACATTCCATGAATTTTGTAATGCAAAGGCATCCATCTGCAAATGCAAATAACAAATGAACCATCGTATTGTAAAAGTAAAATACAGAGTGTCGCTCTCGTGGGATCATAATACACAACGTAGCATCGTATATTGTTCGATGAAGGTGATATGGGCAGGCGTACGTACATGTAAAAATGATTTGACATAAGATCGCGCTAATAATATGTCATATCAACATGTAAAAAAACTAGACGGTTGTGCCAGTACTGGCTAAAATGAAAAGTCTCTGTGTGTGTGTATTCGTCACAAGGTTCATTACTACTCGCAAGTAGATATTATATTAATCTACGTGCCGTGGCAACTTGCTGGTTTCTTGCACTGTCTATGAATATGTATCTCTATATTCTCGATATCCAAGTAATGAAACTCCTCACCCTACTCTCCTTAAAACGCCTGGTTTTAAAGACCTGAGTTTGTAATAAACGCTCGGGCCATTACTAATTACTATGCCAATTTCGTTGTGAATTAGGCTGTTTATGCAATTTTACCCATGAACTTTGCATAAGCTTGAAATTATTAATTAGACCATGATGAGATATATTTTGTTATGTTGAAGTATGATAAAGCTGGGGGTACAACTGGTACAAATCATATACCATTGAGACCGGAAAAGCATGAAATTACGGTTCTCTTTGACATTTGATAACCATATTCTATCAAGATATCAGCGGCGGAAGTCAACAAAATCTTTCTGAAATCAATGACGTCCGATAAACCGAATCTTGGCTCTTGGCTCGCGAGTTTCTTACTCGTAATCACATTCATAAATGAGCTTGGGGTGCAAACCATATACCATCAGAGAGAGCATGATTCGATTTTCGATTGATATATAGATCGTTAGCAATAACAAATTTCCTATCGAGATATCCACGACAACAATCGCCTAATTAAGTAGCAAAGGCTTTAGCTTTAGCTCTCTTTATGAAATTATGGATGCTGTGTGTCTTAGCGATGACTTACGAATGCGTTAGTTTTAGCTGAAACTTGGCATGTAGGTACTTTAGGTCTTGGGGAAGGCATCCTATGAAATTCATGCAATTCGGGCTATGGACAAGGAGTCAAAGGTCAAGTTGAAACATTTTTGGATTGACATACTATAACAAATATGGGTTATGTAGGTACCATAAGCTGTTCAGGAGATTACTCCATAAGAATAAGCCAATTCAGGTCAGGGGGAAGGAGTCAAAGGTCAAATTAATTAAAAAGTTTTTTTTGGAATGTCATGCTATAATAAATATGGGCGTATAAGAGGGAGGAAAAGGGGGTTAGCGACGGGCAGACAGAGGGAAGGAGGGGGAAGAGAGAGGGGGAGGGGAGTGGAAATGAGGGGGGAATGAGGGATGGAGATGGGGGAAGCGGGGCACTCTTGTGTACTTTTTCTCATTCTTATGTACTTTTAGCTTTTGCTACTTCCTGATAACATTTATTTTAAATGATCTTATTTTCTGAACCCACCTCGTAAGTACCGCTATGGAAGTGGTACTTATTAGCTCGCCGCGAGCGAAGTAAATACGAGCTTATGACCATGCCATGTCTGTCTGTCTGTCAGGCTTATTTTTGATTAACACTTTAAGTACTTTGATGTCGGACCTTTGAGTTTGGCTGTCTTCAAGTATACGGGTCTTCTGACTTCTCATCCACTTCACTCATGAAGTGGATGAGAGTGTTGCGCATGAATTATTGGATGGATGCTCTACCGGGATGGCTAGTGACAGTATTAAATCGTTCTAGGGTCTGTCGTTGGCCCAGTATGGGCAGGTGGAATTTTAGGACATTTTAGGGTAGGTTATTCCGCTTGGTGCCGTTGGTGCTGGACTTGTTAAGTACCAATTCTTAAGGTCGTACGTCTGCCTGCACAATAATTAAAAAATGGTTAAACATTTTCAAATTCAGGTTTCTGCATATCCTATGATACATTAGGCCAAACGTTTGCCCACGGTACTAATTCGAAGCTGTGTGGTGTGGGTTTGTTTGTTTATCGTTAGAATCGACTATATGAATGCTCATGTGACTGCATGATCGACTAAGCATTTTGTGTTACATTAAAGTTAAAGTAAACGCGTTAGTTACTTACCGAGATAGCTTGGGACTGGGACGTACACACAGACGTTATTCTTTTATTATGTGGCATGTGTACATGGTACATTATAAAAACGACAAAAAAGTTGGGAGCGGGTAAATGTCTGTCCCGTGTATCTGGATATCTGAATTTGCGCACGATAACTCAAAAATGCTTTGTCCGATTTACGCCAAATTTTACATACATCATGTGCTACTAAGGACAAACCATATTGAATTTGAGCCAAGTCGGTCAAAGGTCAATAAATCTGAAAAAGACGGCCAAACGACAAAATATTGAATTCTGAAAACGCCAGTCGATAAATAAAGTCAATAGAAAAGAATTGAACCACTTGACCTAGGTCAGATGTCAAAGGTCAAACCAGCAAAAATCAATATCTCTTAAGCTAATTGCATTTCTTGAGTTCTGAAAACGCCAATGGATAGGTATAGACAAAAGATAAGAAAAGAAGTGAACAACATGCCCTAGGTCAGATGCCAAAAGTCAATCCAACATATGTAATATCTTTAAAGCTACATAATTACATTTCTAGAATTCTGACAACGTCAATAGATATTAAAGACAAAAGAAGATAACTGAGTAACTTGTCCTGGGTCAGAAAGGTCAATCTAACAAAATGTCATGTATCTCAAAGTTAATGATATTTATTGAATTTTGATAACGACCATAAATAATAATAAAATAAAAAGAAAATTGTCCTTTGACCTCTATGTGCATGGCACATCACTAATCTGATTACAGGTTTTATTAGAAAAGATGCTTCAGCGTCGCAACATTTATCTAACTTTAGTGGTGTTTCTGGTGTTGGTACTTACATGTGCTATCGTACGTTGCATTCAGTTCAGGACTCTACCCCTCCCCAATACAATCCTCAAGATGCAATGTTGGAAAGTTCGGAACTATCTGTCGTAAAAAGGAAATATACTACTACTAATAATAAAAGCCGTAAAACATTGCAAATGCAACTGAAAAGATCACTTAATTAAGCAAAACTTTATTAGTATCGCTCTGTGTCCGTCGCTTGCTCGCTCCGTTAACAGGATAACTCAAGAACGCTTTGGAGTTTAGATACATATAGATAGAATAGTTTTATTTTAATCCAGTTTTTAACGGCTCAGTCATCATTACAATGTCTGCTGTTATGCCCTAACCGAGCCAGCATAAATGTCAACTACCATTCCAAGAAACAAGGACAATTGATTTGCATTCCGCGTCGCATAAAACAAATTGAAACTTCATACACTGCTTATAAACCTCAATACCTCGGACAAATTCGAGTTTGAGCATACTGGCGCAACCGGAAGTGGGCCAATTAAAGGTCAGCATAAAATATTTTGGCAGCATTTTGGCAGCCTCGGCAATAAATTGCATTTATTGCATTCTATTCTGACCAAGATAATGAGCTACCAATGAGCTCAGTGGAGAACATGACCTATGTCATAGGTCAACACAGGAGTACAGCATATCTGTGCATTGTCTGGCGTTTTGCTTCTCTTAAACATACCAAAGGTTTTATTGCTGTTGCTTGCTAATTATTGTTGTAATAAGGTTTCAGCTGCGTAATAATTTAATATTGTTAATGAGAAGAACGTGTAGCATACATGTATATAAGTTTCGCAGAAATTAAGCATAGTTTCATGTGACTTAGCTCGTGGAAATGCCTCCTGGTATCGCCTACCTATAATTTGAATAAATGACGATACCACCTACAAACATACAAAGTTATTCGCTCCGTTTGAATTCAGGGCATCTTCTGAACAGTTAAGTTCAAGGTAAGTCAATAATGCTCAGCTCTTAAATATTTTACGAATATTTTATACGTGAATACCTACTAACTAACTACCGCATCGCGTATGACAGTCTTGGAGCTTCGAGTTTCATTTCATTTTATAATTTGCTACTAACATAACTCTTAATTAATATTAATAGCTATTAATCCCCCACTATATTAGATTTCACAGAAGTGCGTGGGGCAATTAAAGCGCACTACGCACTCAACCATACTACCAGATAAAGGCGAGGCTATGGTAAACTACTGCACAAATACCTGCTCATCGCCTTCCATTTTCATCCCATATTTGATTTTTGATTGAAATCATTTAATGCATGTATTACTTCAATCGAGTAGCATTACCTATCCGAAAGTTATATAATTTGTTTACGGCATATAATTGCCTAAACTAGTGAATTCATGAATGCATATTACTGATAAATGAGGAATAATAACAAATGCAATTTTCAAAACACTGAAATAAAAATTTATCCTATCCTATGCTATGTGTAAACTAAGCGCACGGTAATTACGTTCGTGTAGGAATAAATCAATTATATCTATACTTTAAAATTAAATTGAAAAGAATATTTTAAAGGATTTGTTTGCACCATGTAACGTTTACAATACAATGGTCAATGTTTATTTCAGCTTGAGTAAAAATGTTATATTTCATCTTCATCCTGGCGCGTTGATGAATTAGAATAACGCATAAGCATCATACACACATATATAATCAAATACTTTCGTAACAATGCAGTCGCTCGATCGAGTAGGAATTCAACGCATTCGATTCATTAAGTAGAATTATCTTTTTCGTTGCACATTCATTAAAAACTGAGCAGGTAGAAAATACGCATATCGGGCATATCCTCTCTTTCTATACGTCTCAAATAATTTTTCAACTAATCACATATCATGTGAGTGTGAGTGAAGCCATATTATTGAACTTCAGAATTCAAATAGCCTACCTAGCCAATACTATTGAAGTCGTCATCTATCTACAGCGTCCATTCATATAAGTGTTTTCTATATGCTGCATGTCCAAAAACCTCTCCCCTACCGAAACAATAATAACTGCCTTCATTAGTATAGCATATAACGAAAGCGAGAAGAAAAAGGAAAAATATTACGAAAGAGGACAACGAATAAAATGGAAAGGGGGATCGGAATGTAATAATAATGATCATGTGCATACAGCTCAACTGGAATTGTAAATGCTCAAATGAAGACAGCAATAATACAACGGAGCGTTCTTTCGTACACCCTGCGCGCATCTCGGAATACTTCGAGCCTCCATCCACATGAAAATGCATCTTGGATAAAAGAGTAGGGGAGATAAATAAAAAGTGTGTATTTGAGAGTGAAGGGGAAGCAGCTTTAAGCAGTGATCATGGACAAAGTGGAAATGTAGCAGCTGGAGTCGAGTTCTCGCCCAATGCTCAAATGAAGACAGCAATAATACAACGGAGCGTTCTTTCGTACACCCTGCGCGCATCTCGGAATACTTCGAGCCTCCATCCGCATCCACATGAAAATGCATATTGGATAAAAGAGTAGGGGAGATAAATAAAAAGTGTGTATTTGAGAGTGAAGGGGAAGCAGCTCTAAGCAGTGATCATGGACAAAGTGGAAATGTAGCAGCTGGAGCCGAGTTCTCGCCCCAGAGTTTGTTGCATGAACGAAGGCAAGGCAAATCTCATTCTCATTTTTCGGCTGTGGCTGTACAAAAGGCAAGCCATGCAAGAATCCTAAAATGAAGTTTTGTTGTAGAGTCTGGGTAGATCATACCATCGTACGGAAACGCATCTTTTTCGTCCCTTCTGATCATAAAAGTGTAAATATATATGATGGTATATTCAAAACCAAAAAATATATACCTAAATGTCGTACCATAAACCGATGTCAGGGTTTATGCGTGATAACAAAGTTTGTCTGACTGGCTTAGGGAGTTTTTATTTTATTTCAGAGAATCTCCTACCATTACAAAGTAGGGGTAGTGAAATATCCTACAGAAAGATGAGCGTACATGAGTACGTTAACTCACAAAGCGAGAAAGATTATAAAGAGCAGACATCCCAGCAAGGGGATACACCTATACCAATATAACTATATGAATCAAATGGTTTTATAGGAGAAAGACGATACAGGCAAGACATAGATGGAAAAGTTGAAGCGAATACCAAAGGAAATAAATGGTAAAAAGGGGATAGTCATCCTTGCACGCGAAGCGAAAGGAAAAAAGGCAAAAATCATCATCATCACGACACTGATGATGATCGCGATGGAAAAAAGGTATTATACTAGTTTCTAGCTCCGAGGGTTCTTCCCTCTTTCTGTTGCCGAGTCTGACAAGAGTTTCCACTTTGCCTACCTTTCAAAGCGAAAAGCTCGTATTTCCCATAAGATTTCGGAAGAGATGCTTCGCTTCATCCACATCCACCCATGTATTCAGCTCAGGCTTGGTATGATGATGCACCTAGCCTAAAAAGCAGCTTGCAATCAGTTCTCTCCACCACATTAAATTCAGCTCCATACATAGAAAGTGAATGGGATGTGAGAAGCAAGCAACATCGAAACCTATTCTTTGCATGCAACCTCCCCTCTCGAAATTCCAATGTTTGTACCTCAAACTTCAGCCTCTCTTCTCAATGTAATTTTATGTACGCGATGGTGTGTATACGACGAGAGAACGAACCAAGCCTAGACGCTACTCCACCAACTCCACTCGTTTCCTATGTTGTATGTAATCCCAGAGAGTTTTTCCGTGATGAGAGGCTTGGTTCTTGGTTGTGAGTCTGTGTGTGGTATATACACAAAAGAATTTTTTTCATCGTTGGGCTCCCCACTCACGGGGCATCAATCATTGCCAACTAGGGTCTGGGACTGAAACGCCTTCTCCGAGGAGTAATTCTACAACGAGTTCCAATTGGCTTGTCGCCTCATAGGCCCATCCAACATAAAATATAGCCGAGCAGGTTTTCCTCTCTATATCGTGGCTAAGTATTCTGAGCCGAAGAGCAAACATATTGAGCACCCCACATCTTATATCGTACCCCAACATTTACGTACATTCTTGTTCATTTTTTTCTTCACCTCGTATCTAGTTTGCTGTTGGTTGGATAATGCATGCGTATTATTCGTGGAGTGCAGCCGAACTTCTGCGATTCGATCAGAGTGGAAAAGGGTAAAAATGCATGGGCAAGATATCAATATCCTCCTTCTCTTTTATGAGCAGCACACGAGTGGAGAGGACGAAGTATTCGTATCGTTAGCCGAACGGACGGAATACAGCGATGTAAGTTTCTACTGGTTTCGTATGTCGTGGGTTCCCAGACATGTAAACCTAAAGTCGTAATATACACACATATGAACTATATATTCGGAAAGAAAGGAAGGCTTTTATAATGTGTGTATGGTCTGTTGACGCTATCCTCATTCCATTCTAGTCCGTGTGTTGACTTAACTTCAACTCACGACCAGTATTATTCCTAGCTTTTTCTGCTTCGGTCTGTTTTTCTCAGTTCCCAAAAAGTGATTTCGCCAACCATACAGAATACGAGTGTGGGCAATGCACACTGAAATACATCTTGGATAAAATAGGAAGGAGCAGTAGCAGTAGAGCTAAAATCCGGAGATTTTGTTGATAGTAGACGAGAACAGTAGTGGTGGTGTGTCGTAAATGTGCAAGTGACAACTCTCTTCTGGCAAAAAAGAAGAAGCTAATGTATAGAAGAATGTAAAGGAAGGAGAGTATCACAGGGCAAAAAACTCCAAGTTAGGAGAAGAGCTCACTGAGAGGGTCCTAGCAGTAATGTTCCGACTCTGACTTGCTTACCGTGTCCTCTCGTCTTCGTCTGTTGTCTACCGTGGTCGTGTGATAAAAAGACGGAGCAGTGGCGGATGCGGAATTCCAAACAAGCTTGTGGGTAGGAATATAGGTATACTGAACGTACGTATATTACTGTATAGAAACCTAATCCAATCGGAAACTGATAAGCCTTCGAAGTTTGTGGCTAACCAGCAAGGAAGTACGAGTGTATGTAAATTTTGTTGCCGGATTTTTAATACTATTCCTCAGGGTGTTTGACATTTGGAAACTATTTTATTTTTAAAAGTGGGAAATTATGTGAAGTGGAGACGGCGATTCTCACAGATACGCCACTGACTGGTGTTCCCAAAATAAATGAAGTTTTTCTATGGATTTTTGAAACCGGAAAATGAACTTTAAGATGTGCAAGCTTTTGTAGTACATCAAACGGTTAGTACGCCGTACGTAAACATTATCACCTTTCAAAGAGAGTTACTGATCCTGTTAACCGGATCCCTGAATTAGGTAAGATTATATTTATCATTAGTATATGCTTACGAATATAACTATATGCAACTGCTTAAAAGACATCACACGTATTCTAAACTATATTATATAGGCCACAATGTTTGATACACCGGGTGGCAGCCGTTGCAGCTAGCTGCATATTATTAAAACCCATCCATCTGTATTGCATCGTTGTACCTAGTACCTATATGCACAATAGAAATATGCACACATAAATGTCTTAATCCAGTTTGACGATGCGAGTGTGCGTGATACTCCATGTTGTACAAACTTTTAATGTGCAGAATTTTTGCACTCTACTCGACGACAGGGGATCGTCTAAATGTCCGTTTTATGACCCCCATCGTTTAGTAATTTTGAAGCTCGTATTGCTTTGAACAGGGCAAATATTTATCATGCAGAATGGAGCAATTCACAATTATACTGGTAGCGCGGTGACATTAGTAATTTCACACATTTCATTTTTGCATAACTGCAACAACCCTGGTTTCAAAATCAATCCTGGTACCATCAGAAAAATCATGGAATACACTATTCACTTTGATATGCATGCACATACGTCAATTTAACATCTATTATGATGAAAACGAAACCAAGAAAATTTGCTCAATGTAAACTTCGCATATATCCTGCACGCAATATTACGGAAAAGATAAGAGAAGATTTAAAACATGTATGCATTTCGCAAGTGGTGTATGGTAGCCTTGCAGTATGAATGTTTCTCAAAATATTTCTTATCACATCATATCACTTTCTTCTTCCACGTTCTAAACTTCTCACATTTAACACGTATGACGTATCTGAGGAAGCAAGTTAATGCGTTCATTCACTACAGTTGCAATATAGACTATAAAAAGCATATAGCAAATATATTACTGAGCCAAAACCAAAGTCAAAATATGCAGATGTACAGGCATGAAGTCCTTGTGCAAGCTGGTCAGCACGCACCAAAAAGTAGCTCAGATGAACCTAGAGAAAATAGAAGAAAAACAATGCATCTGATGGAGACGCACAGTGTATGGACTGTCGTAAGTACAACATAATTCAGGCCGAACAAGAAATAATATGAATTGTAAACAGATCCATCAACGCGTAAATGCTCTACAACCAAACCATACCGATTCAGATTAGAAATGTACTGTGTATGGATATATGACAAAAACAGATACATGTACACGCACGCAGTCTATGCTTCCTTCTCTGCAAACGTTTTTTGTGAATACAAGAGGAATTCATTTGCAATGTAATAATAATAATGAGAGTGATACCGGGAATACTAGCTCCAAATAATATTACAATCTATTTGATATCTTCCAGTTGCACGCAGTGCAGCGCGTTGCATTAGAAAACTCGAGTTTTTACCTCCTGGATCTTGGGCTTACAATAAACTTGATTATACAAACGTAATGGTTTAGATTATAACAATATGTACGTATACATACATATATAAGTAAGTTCAGTTGGGTAGGTATTCACAAAATACACTCTAGCTTCACTTTTTCCTATATAATCTCCTTAGCGTAGCGTAGAACCATGCACGAGAATCTGTATCTCGTACATGTATAATATGCTTGTATATCTATACAACACATCTCGTGCAGTTTCATACGTCTCCACATACAATCCGTCTGCCTTTCATAAGGGCTTATCCAAAACGAGCGTACCACACGTATTCTTATCCAGCGAGCGAGACAGAACTTGGGTGAGCATTGCACACCTTCATGCACACTGCAACTAGAAAAAGAACCTCCTTCTGTACTACTGCAATGGTGAAAAATTCAAACCAAGCTTATATATATAATTGCTGAAAACATAGGAAGCACGAGATTTGTGTATTTTATACCCTTGTGTTAACAATGTACTGTTTCTTTGCTGGTATGTCGTACTGCGAAATCGTACTGAAGATGAGATGGGAAAAGAAAATTTCATAGTTAAAATTGTGACATAACGAAACTAGGTGACATGCAAATTGTTTGATTGCCATACGTTTGGTACTTGTATTTTAGCGAAAAATGTTCTGTAACCAAATAAGACAAAATAAGTCTTTTTTGCAATGGAAATGATGCTTTCTTTGCTGGTTTTGCTTTGAATCCAGAATCACACAAAAAATAGTTTATCGGTGGTGGTGGTGGTGGAAGAAAAGTACAAACGAAAATAAGGATAAAGGTTTTTTCCCTTCTCTTTTCGAGCATCGCACTGAAAGGACGTCGTCGTACACATGGAGTTCAGAAAAACGAACAAGGCAGACATTGAACAAGGCAGGGTTACTTACATAAACTCAGCTTAGGTATGGCATAGCATGTACAAGTTTTACGAGATATTGTGGGGAAAATACAGTTGGAGTTCAGTAAGCAGTACAGTGGTGGTGGTGGTGTGGTGGTTGTGTGGAAGAGTTCATTCTTCTTCGCGCATATGTACGGAGCAATGCATTATAAAAAAAGGTTCATTTATACAAAATGCACTATTGCATCGTATATATTATGGATACTTGTATGAGTTTTGGATCCAAGAATACAAACAAACGAGAGCTGCATCAGTCTCTCAGGCAGAAGGGATCACCACATTGAAAAATACGTTATATGTTGTCTATTTTGTAAGGATCCTTTCTCATACACAAATTGCATTGTATATAATATGCAAGCACGTTGATGCAAAACTCCAAAAATGTTGTCGAAAATTACTGCTTACTGCTCACAACATCAGCTTGACTAGTTGTAAGATGCAACTGCAGTTGCGAAATGCAACTGGATCTCATTCCAGTAAAAATCTTTTCACAGTTTTGCAGCTTCAACTATAGAGTGTAATCTCTGGAATTGCAGCGGAATATTTAGCCAGCGGCTGAGATGCAGCTTCGCTACGTGATATGACGTTACAATGCACGAAACTAGGAAGCTGCATAATGCGATTCAGAGACGTGTTTTTAAGCAAACATAAAATAAAGCATATCGTGTCGAATACAGATGCTTTTTTTTAAAATATAAACACAATCTTTACATAAGTGCATTCTTGTGAATCCATTATGGAACTTACTATCCACAGATACTGGATACTCCGAGATTTTTATTCTGAGGGTACGCATTGGTATCTACAAGAACTGACATAAGTAGGTATAGCTAATACGGGGTGCAGACGCTTGACCAAATTTTATTTCCCAAAATACCAAAATCCCAAATTTTACATCCCAAAAGACGCGATCCCAAATAAATTTTTTGACCAAAATACCAAAATCC